>PISW01003421.1:0-209001 GCA_004023785.1 Mungos mungo | reverse complement strand
ATCGGCAGGAACTTGCCGGCTCATGCTCTGCCCTTGTCTAGTGCCCCCTAAGCTCCCTGTTGTGCAAAATGGAGGAGACACACCCGCCTCACGGAGCAGGAGGCCCGGGGCCTAGACGGGACTTGTGCTGGCTCCCCAAAGCCCGAGGAGAGGGCAGTGTCCCCGGGTCGGGCTACACAGCATGGCCTTGGGAGAGGACAGATTTTGTTTTTACCCTTTTTTAAAATTAAAAATATCTTTTAAAGGGTTTTAAACAATGAACTTCCTTAGGGGATAAACCATCACAGTGGTGTTTGGTCCGTAACTTCAGATTTCTAATGGCGTCAGGTTTGGGGGGTTTCCCTGTTTCCTTGTTTTCTCCAATAAATCCAACAGTGAACAGAATCTTCTCTTAGGAGAGTATGGGAATGATTTTGGGTTTCCTAAATCTCTAGCGATAGACGCCTGTAGAGTATAAAGATTGCCTCGGTTTCCATACTAAATGCTGCAGATGCCGCTCCTTCTCCTTCATGCTTCATAGCCGCAGCTGAACCCCCCTCCCCAAAGAGCGACTGGGGTCCTGTCAGCACCACCATGTCCCGTGCACACGTCCGCTCTGACACTCTCCCTCCAGGATCGTAATATGTCATTCATGCCTGTACCTTGTCTATTCTTGAAGACAAGGTTGTGTTTTTCTCAGTTTGGTGGCTGAAGACTTGTATAGAATACAATGCGCTGTAACCTTTAAATATAGCTCAATACATGGGAGCTATGTAAATAACTTTTTACTTCAAATTTAATTGTACTTGGAAATTTAAAAAAATACTATACAGGGGCGCCTGGGTGGCTCAGTCGGTTAGCATCCGGCTTCGGCTCAGGTCATGATCTCACGGTTTGTGGGTTCGGGCCCTGTGTTGGGCTCTGTGCTGACAGCTAGTTCAGAGCCTGGAGCCTGTCTTCGGATTCTGTGTCTCCCTCTCTCTCTGACCGCCCCCTTACCCCCCCCCTGCCGCAGCTCGCGCTGTCTCTCTCTGTCTCTCAAAAATAAATAAAAAACATTAAAAATAAAAAAAAATACTATACAAATGAATACAAAAGAAATGAATATCTTTATATATGAATATGAGTGGGAGGGTAGAGGGGAGGGGGGTGTGAGAGTCTCAAGCTGGCTCCACACTCAGCACAGAGCCCAATGGGGGGGCTCTATCTCATGACCCTGGGAGCACGACCCGAAATCAAGAGTCAGATGCTCAGCCGACTGAGCCACCCAGGTGCCCCGAGAAATGGATATCTTTAAAAGACTATCCTAAAGAAACTGTCTTAAAAGAATGCCTTTATAAAGTAAATAATGATGAATTTATTAAATTTCCGGAGTCTGAAGTTCATTATGGTGGGTGTCCATGGCCCTCTAGTGGCCCCAAAGGGCTAATGCTTTAGTTTTAAGAGTCAGGAAACTCTTGAACTTTTCTCAAGGTGACGACCCTCTTACCAGAGACCAGGTCCTCTGTTGAGCATAGCGAAACCACTTGGGGACAGAACAGAACAAAGGCAAAAGACAAATGCTTCAAGCAGCAATGGCTTGAACCCAAACAGTAACTTGGCCTTTTATATAGAATCCTTAATACTCTTTCTCTGTTTACAAAACAAAGAAAGCAAGATGCTGAAGCCTTGGGTACTGGAAACAAAACCAAAAAACAAGGGCTCCCCCTTCTGGTCAAACGAGGTTCTGAACACGTTTGGTGACATTTCCTGAGCACACTCTGCAGGAAGGAATAGATGAGGCCTGTCTCCTTACGTCATTACTCTCCCTGGGGTCAGTGGGGGATATAAAGATAAGAGTTATGGCTCTGTATGTTTTGGAATATTATGAACAGTTTTGGTTTTCTTCCCCCATTCTTTCGTACAGAATCTTTTTTTTCTTTCTTTCTTTCTTTCTTTTTTTTTTTTTTTTTTTTTTTTTTTTTTTTTTTTTTTTTTTTTTTTTTTTTGTATTTTGTATTTTAAGCAGCTTAGGTGTCTGGATCTGGGAAAGGTGTTTGTGTACATAGGTTCCCATAAAGGGCACCCAGTCATGTACTCTTTTCTCTCTGGGCTCTGGGAGGAGAGTGAGGCCCTCACCTCAGCCATATGCTATATGTAGGGTGGTGTGGGGGGGACTGAAAATGTGGTAATCAAGATAACATTTCATGAAATATTTTAAAAAATCAAAATTAATTAAAAACATTCATAATAAAATATCACCATTTTAAGGAAAGGCAATATCGGTAGACTGATTTTTCTTTACGCCCTAGCTTCCAATTGGCTCGACACAGCACTGTTTCTCTTCTTCCGGAATGAGTTTTGTTAGAGAAGCATTACCTTAGAGTGGTTAAGGGCCCAGCCTCAGCAGCTGAAATACCTGGCTTTCAAAACAGATGGGGGTGCCTGGGTGGCTCAGTTGGTTGGGCGGCCGACTTCAGCTCAGGTCATGATCTTGCAACTCCTGAGTTCGAGCCCTACATCAGGCTCTGTGCTGACAGCTCAGAGCCAGCCTGGAGCCTGCCTCAGGTTCTGTGTTTCCTTCTCTCTCTCTGCCGCTCTCCCACTCCCACTCTGTTACTTTCTCTCTCAAAAAAAAACAAAAAACATTAAAAAAAAAAAAAAGCGGATGCTCTTGCTTATGAAGAGCCAGACACTGGACAAAGTTCAGCACATGAAACCTTGAAAGTGGAGGATTTTACTGGCAGGGTCAGAGGAGTTGGAAGAAGGAATAGAGATTCAAAGGGGAGAGGGTCTTGATCTAGCCTTGTGGGCAGAGACAGAGACTGTGATCTAAGGAATGGGAATGGCCCCATGTGATAACCAGCAAGGAAACAGTGACTTTGGTCCTGTAACTACAAGGTACTGAATTTGCCTACATTCTGAATGAGCAGGGTCTCAGCAATCAGACAATGAAAAGAAATAAAGGGCACCAAATCGGCAAGGAAGAAATCAAGCTTTCACTACTTACAGACAACATGACACTCTATGTAATAAACTGAAAGACTCCACCCCAAAATTGCTAGAACTGATACACCAATATATGGCAGACTTTGAGACTGGAGTTCTCTCTTAACCAGCAAGAAAGAGGACACAGAATTGAATACGAGAGAGGCTAATGTCTGGGAGGAGACAAGAGCCTCAAGTAAAGGGCATATTTATTATTTATTATTTATAATTATTTATTAGGATCAGAAGGCTTACAAACATGGTGGATATGCATAGAAAGACGATAAAACAGTGATCATTAACTCGTGTATGAGAGAAAGGGTGTTTGAAGGTATGCGGTGTTAGGGGTTAGGGTCAAGACCAAGTCCCAGCTCCAAGCAGATGGCTGTTTACTGCAGGCACCAGGCACTGTGTCTGTTGACCCTAACTTTTCTAGGGGCTAAGACAGAGCATGCTACTTTAGGGTTAACAAGGCATTTTTCTTGCAAATTAGCTCTGGATTGTTTCGCCCTGGTGCAGGGGCTTTCAGCTTCTACCTGTTCTCGGAAGGTTTCCTCCTATGGAAGAGGCTTTCTGCTCTATGTTTTGTTCTACTCTGGGGGCGATTTCACCCTGTTGTGGCTTTCCGCCCTAAGCCTTGTTAACCCATTGGTGCAAGCTGAGGGAATCCTTAAACTTCTTCCCCACACAAATTTAGTAAAGTCACAGCATACAAAATCAACATACAGAAATCTGTTGCATTTCTGTACACCAATCATGAAGCAGCAGAAGGAGAAATCAAGGAATCGATCCCATTTACAATTGCATCCAACACCATAAGATACCTGGGAATAAACCTAATAAAGAGGTAAAAGATCTGTACTCTGAAAACCATAGAAGACTTATGAAAGAAATTGAAGATGAAACAAAGAAATGGAAACATTCCATGCTCAAGGATTGGAAGAACAAATATTGTTAAAATGTCTGTACTATCCAAAGCAATCTACACATTCAGTGCAATCCCTAGCAAATGACCAGGGAAACAGATCGCCCCCTAGAGTCTACAGAAAAGATTGCATCATGGCTGACACCATTTTAACCTGATGAGACCTGTGTTGGGCAAATGATGTACACAGAACTGTGTACTATCTAAGATAATAGTACTGTGTATTATCTAAAATAATAGAATTGTGTTGTTTTAAGCCATTAAGCTTGTGGTAATTTGTGAAGACAGCCATAGAAAACAAATATGGTTTCCCAATGGCAGAGACTAGGGCAGTGCTCAGAAGCTGTCACCTATGTTTTGCCAACAGGTGCTGACAGTCAGCACCAGGTAATGACACTAACTTGGTGGGAGTGAGGGAATGTGGTGGACACCAGATCGCCTGCCAGTGTTCTCACTGAAAATGGGAACACGTGCTCACAAACGTACACACAAGATCGGGAGGGACATGTCAGCAGCAATCAGACATCATGATCATTTTGGAATACAAGTAGTTTTGATTACAAATTCATAGGGAATAACAGTAACTGGACTTATCGTCCAAACCCCAGGACGTGTTACGAGGGCTGTTTCGGTAGCAGATGGAAAATGGGTTGTCTTATATTTTTGGACCAAATTTCCAATTGTCCCTGATAAAGAACAGGTGGAGAGATGCTAAATAATTTCATATTGATTTCTTCCTTTCTGTTTGGAGCTGGGGAGTTGTATCTCTTGTAAAGAGTTAAATGAATCTGATAAAATGGAATTAAGAGCAGAAAGTTCTAGCTGACCTGAGGCAGGTGGCTCCAGACTGTCCGCCTGGAACCACGAGCAGCCCCAGCAGGGCTATCTTGAGTCCACAAAGGAGCTCCCAGTGACTAAGTATCTCATTCTCCTCCTCCTTTTCTTTGTGATCATTTTTCTCTTTTCATTCTACCATTTCCCCTGGTAGCCTCAGCTACTTCCATGATCGTAATATTTATTTAATTTCCATTTTCAAATCTTCACCCAATCTACATATTATTCTTTTTTAAATGTTTGTTTATTTATTTATTTAGAGAGAGCACGAGTGAGTGTGAGTGAGGGAGGGGCAGAGAGAGAGAGAGAACTTCAGGCAGGCTCCATGCTCTCAGCACAGAGCCCTACAAGGGGCTCGATGTCATGAATCAAGAGATCATGACGTGAGTCGAAACCAAGAGTTGGACCCTTAACCACTGAGCCACCCAGGCGCCCCTAAATATTATCCTTTATTCAATATCCATGGTTATCTCAAAACTTGAATATCCAAAATAAAACTCATTAACCCCCATTCAAAAATCCTGTTAGACTTAGCTGTCATTCTCTCTGTCTGTCTCAGACAGTCTTTGTCACTCTCCTTTCTATCCTGTGATGAAGGACTTCAGTTTGTAAAAATAACATGACAGGGGCACCTGGGTGGCTTAGTAGGTTAAGGAGCCGACTCGGCTCAGGTCATGATCTCACAGCTTGTGAGTTTGAGCCCTGCATCAGGCTCCAGCTCAGAGCCTGGAGCCTGCTTCAGATTCTGTGTCTCCCTCTCTCTCTGCCCCTCCCCCACTTGTGCTCTGTCTCTCTGACTCTCAAAAATGAATAAATGTTAAAAAAAATTTTTTTTAAAGAAAAAGAAAATAACGACCATACCAAAGGTCAAAATAACACCTGCGTGTGGTCTGGCCAAAGGAGAAATATTAAAAGCCAGTAGGTGAGGTTGGCCCAGAAACAATTGTTGATTTGTCCTTTAAAATGGAAAGTGGGTCTCAGATTTAGCCCTAAGCTTCCTAGTGGCCGAAGAGAATCGGAAACCACATTGGGTTGTAAGACCCGTTGGATGCAGCAAACCCAGTTTCCGACACAGTTTCCTGCTGCAGCCTGAGCGAACCTTTACCCGCCAAGGGGAGCCTTCTGTAATGTGGCTAATGCTGTTCTTGACTCATTCGTTGAAACACTCAATTTCCTAGACCCTTTTGCAACCAGTGACCATCTGACACTGGTTAACGTGTTATAGGCAGACGTAGGTTAATGAGATGTAGGTTAACGACAGGCAGAGGCCTATTGAAGGCATCTCTTTCCAAATAAGAAGACGATGTTATTTAGGGAGAAGGCACTGGCTGCACTCCCCCTGCTCCCGGCCATGTGCTGCCTCGTGGCTAACATAGAGAGCAGGAAGTAGAAGCAGCCTAGGTCCATGAAGCCACCTAGACACACTGTGACTGTCCCTGAATGTTGACTTTAAACCCCCTTCTTAAATGTGAGAATAACCTTGTTTAAACCACATTTTTTTAATTTTTAAAAAAATGTTTACTATTTTTTGAGAGACTGGGCGTGAGGAGGAGAGGGGCAGAGAGAGGGGGACACACAGAATCTGAAGCAGCTCCAGGCTCTGAGCTGTCAGCACAGAGCCCGACGTGGGGCTCGAACCCACAGACCGTGAGATCATGACCTGAGCTGAAGTCGGACGCTGAACTGACTGAGCCCCCCTTTAGCCACATTTGGAGTTGCTGGTACTTGAAGGTGAACACAGTCCTAATTTATAAAATATCCCTGTGATAAATACTGTATTGGTTTCAGGGCTACCATAGCAAACTGCCACACGCTTGGTGGCTTAAAACAACAGATAATTGTTCTCTCACAGTTCTGGAGACACGCAGTCTGAGGCCGAGGGTTGGCAGGGCCATGCTTCCCCTGGGAGTCCTTCCTTGCCCCATCCACCTCCTGGTCGGTCCTCCGCTCCTGGCTCCCTAACGCTGCTCCTTGTCTGCATCTTCACGCAGCCGTTTCTCTCTGTGTGTCACCGAGTCCTCTCCCCTTCTTACAAGGACACCAGCCATATTTGATTTAGGGCCACCGTAATCCAGTATGACCTCATCTTAATAATATCTGCAAAAACCTAATTTCTGACTAAGATCACTCGCTGAGGCTCCGGGAGACGTGAATTTTTGGAGCACACCAACCCACGGCGTGTTCCGCATCAAACTGTGTGGTCCTCACGCTTTTTGACTATGGCCTCGTGAACAGGAGAAAGGACTGTAGATTCTGCATAGCTCTGTTTCCAGTATTCAGTGCAGGAACAACCAGAGGAGGAAACTGGTGAAGGGTGCTTGCCTTGGTGAGATCTACTTCCCCTCCCCATGACGTGGTCACCATGCCGCTTGAATGCATACAGACCCCAACCCAGCTGTGAGCGCTGATCACACAGAGATTGGTTCTGGAGGCAGCAGAATCTCTCCCCAGGCCATTCAGTGCCCGCTCACCGGGCCACAGGGAATCAGGAGGGACTGATCTGAACCGGGCTGTGCAAAGGAAGCAAAGGGTGGGGGTTGGGGGTGTAGTTTATCCCTCTGTATGTAAATGAGGAGGCGGGAGTATCTGGTACTTTCTGCGGACTTCTTTCAGGCTGGGGAAGATCAGACAGGGGATCAGACGTGGGATCCTCTTTGGAGGCCAGGGGGAGGGACTGGAAAACACTGGGTCACTGTCCCTGTTGGACTCTTGGATTTCACCCCACCCACAGCGGATCTACCCCTGGGCTTTTCTGTTGTGTGAGCCTAGAATTTCCCTTTATGAAGCCAGTTTGATTCAGACTTTGTTACTCACCATAAAAAGTGTCCTAGCAGACACATGCCCAAGCATAAAGGGGGGGGGGGAACCAGGTCCCAAAGCTGGGACCCTGTGGTCCATGACAGCCTAGATTTCCCACTTTGAGGACCGATGACCTCCCTCAACTAAATGTAATCATGCATTTCCCCTGCTAACAAGTCCTCCATTTCCCAGAAGACAAAACGGGACCCACCAGGGTAAGGAGATTCACCAAGTGTCTTCAGGGCATGCGCTGCGGGGCTGCACCCCTCCTGTCTAGAACCTGCCTCCGGAATGTCTCACGGGCCTCAGAGCCTCTGGGGACGGTCCATGCCTGACCGCTGTGTCCCAGGAATAAAGCTTCGTTCTAGCTGCGCGGGACCTTCTCTCTCCCTGTTCTGTTCTGATCTGCTGTGTGTGGAACCTGCCCTGTAGGACTGTGAGGTATTTCTCGGAAAAATGATATTCTTGAGAACAGTCTCCCTCTTTTTCTCTCATTTCCATTCTGTGTGTGTGTGTGTGTGTGTGTGTGTGTGTGTCTTCTCTGTGTCTCTGTGTGTGTTTTGGGCCCCACGTTAGTCTGAGTTGGGGGAGGGGCACAGCGTCCTGCATCTTGTCGCTCAGGAAACAGCTTCCAGGTCACACACCAGCGACCACCCCCCGCCGGGCCTCACAGCTGAGACCGGACCCCTGACCGTGCAGGACCTGCAGGTTCTCGGGGAGCACTGAAGGAGCCACCGAAGCAGTTATTCCTTCGTACTTGGAAGGACATCATTATTTCTTCTTATTTTTTTTAACCTAAAAATCATTTTAGATTGGAGGCTTTCAACTGCGGGAAGAGGCAGGGAAGGGAGATTCCGAGTCATGGGAGGACGGGAGCGAGGGCAGCTCTGGCTCCCCTCACCCTCCCTTGCTCGGTGGTCAGGGGTGCGCCGGGTGGGCCGCAGAGCTGAAGCACCAGGACCTGGAACGTAGCTGCTTCTGCGCAGCGTCAGGAAGAGAGGCCGCCCGGCAAGCCCTTGGGGAGAAATCAGAGCTGGGGCCGCCAGTGAGGCTGGAACAGCCAGAGGCCGGGAGCACCTCTGACGGGACCAGAATATGCACACATGACCTACTCAGACCAAGGTCTCTTGTGCAGCTGGTGAGTCAAAGTCAAGGGAAAGAGCCTCGTGTACTCACAAGCGGCCGTCCCCAGGAGCATTCGAGAGAAACAAGTCAGGGCAAAACAGTGGGCACGGGAAGACAGAAAGAATGCAAGTGGCTTGCTTTTGCAGAGAACACTTCGAGGAAGATGGAAAACGCAGGATGAGGCTGTTTTGGGGGGGGGGGGGGGCTGAGGCTGTTCCTGATACTGAGTGTCCTGTAACCTTGAGCTTCAGTGCCTTCTGTCTCGCTCTGTCCCACCCCCATCCCCGAGCCCAGTTTGGGGGTCCTTGCTCTCCGGGTGTATCCTTTTACATTCTACCAAAGCAGCGGGAGATCCAAAGTTGCTGAAAATTTAAAAGCTTTTTAAATGCCACTCTCTGCCTTCTTCATTTTTACTGCATATGCATTTGGCATAAAATGCCATGCCCGATGTGGATACGTAATATTCATTTAATGAACAGATGTTGCTTTTTCATTTGCGATCCCCATGTGTTAAGATATTTTTCTTTTTGTGAAGAGCTAAAGAAAATAAAGCCTTCAATTGATTTCATATGCCTGTTAAAAGTTAAATTTAGAGTTGTTTGCACACTTAGAAATCTGTGATGGTCTCAAGCTGCTCAGTTCCGGGGCCCCAGCGCCCCGTGTTTCAGCCCCAGGCCACCCCCAGACCACAGAGCATGTTTGTGAGAGTTTGGAAAAGAAGACCGTGCTCCAATTAAAAAAGTATAATTTGGAATACTACATTTTCTCAACAGGAAAGATTAAAAACATGAAATCATTCCATGCTAGTGATATAAATCAAGTTGTTGAACCTAATGAAAAGGTTAATAAATTAATCAAAATAATTAGGAACTCAAAGTCACTACGATATAATAATTAACCTGATGTATTTTTATCTGATTTTCTTTTCCAATATTTCATACAATCAGTACATTACAGCAGATGAAGCAGCTGATGGTAGATTCAACCTCATGCTCCCTGCGGGGTAACATGACGTGCGCTTTTCCCCACATTTCATTTATTATTTCCAAATGCTTATTCAATAGCATCGCTTTATCTTCTTCTCTAATGGCTTTTGGTTTTCCATTTTCTGTTCCTAAGTTTTGTTTCCCGACCCCTGGCAAGTATTTTATCTTAGTAATTGCAACCATATAAAAATATGCAACATGCTTCTAAATTTTAACAGCGCTTAATTATCGTCTTGGTGAATTTCTGTAACAATAAATAATTGCCATTTTAGTGCATTGTTATATAACATAGCTAACTGGTATCTAATCCTCGCATGTGGGTTATCATGGCAAACGGAGATGCGATTGGACAGTGGGGTGGGTCACAAGGCAAGTGACAGACTTGAGGTGGCGTCTCAGTGATGCCGTTCTGGTAAATCCAATAAAAAGCGCAACGTGCAATGTTACATCTATCCATCCATCTCGTACCAATAAGACATGCTTTTTAATCTTAAAATGTCCACCGATTAGTGTATCAGCTGGAATACAGTTCTTGTTTATCAATAAAAACTTTTGATGATCAAATATAGTTCTCTTTCGCAAATTGAAGTAGAATATATATATGTATAATAGTGTTAGAATATATAACACTATGTGTAGTGTTATATAATATTAATATATATAGTGTTAGAATATATATGATTGTATAACATATAATATATTATATATAGTGTTAGAATATATATGATTGTATAACATATAATATAATACAATATTATATATATAGTGTTAGAATAATATACTTTATTTCCATCACCAGAGAGCTGTCATAGTGCATTAATTTTGTCAGAACAACATCGTGCTGCTGTCTGCCAGAGAATAGTTAGAAACATAAGATGTGTCCAGTTTGGATTAACAAAATTATACTACAGTCGGAACGCATTTCAGATAATAAGGATGTCCACGATGGGGCGGCCGGTGGCCCCGTGTGGCGGGTCGCAGGGCGCACGCAGGACCCCTGTGCCCTGCGGCCACGCAGCCGCCCCGAGCTGCTTGCTCGCAAACTCCCCTCCTCCGGGACCTGTGCACAGGCTGCCCCTGAACCTCGGTCCCCAGTGCCCTCTGCCCACCCACCCGCAGGGCCCATCATTCTTTTGTCCTCAGCTCACCTAACAGGGCCCTGAAGGCTGACTCCTCCCTGCCTGATGGAAGCAGTTTTTAGACTCCAGCAATGGCCACTTTCTGGAATGTTCCCCGTTGCAACGTGCAGTTTCCTCCTGGGCAGACACAGATTCCTTCTCATTTCTCTATCCCGGGCTTCACCCCGACCGTGGCAGGAAGTAGGTACTCAACGGGGAATGAATGAAGGAGATTTGAGTCTGCCTCTTCATCAGAAAAGTCTTCACTGTGTGGATAAACGCTCTTATCATTGGCTGTCTTCACCATTTGTTTTGGATATTGCGGTTTAGCCTCTTAGTCTTTTCTGATTTTTGAGGTGTTTTCCATAGTTTTGATTGTTACAATAGAAACTATAGTTTTTTTTAAAAGTCACTTGAGCAAGATGAATCGAACAATGAGGTGTTTTTACTCTCGCTTTGTGGATATGCCTTTTTCTCCGCCTTAAAGCCACACATAGTGTATGAGACGGAGCGCGGATGTGGGGGGCCAGCGCCTGCGCTGCTGGCTGAGGCCCGGAGCCTCCAGGTGAAATGGAGACTTCGCTAATTGTGCGTCACTGTGGCGACGACACTCTAAATTACTGTGGAGTTGCTAGTTCTCGGTATCTTTGTTGCTCCTCCCTGTGCAATGATGATACGTTAAGTAACATCGAAGGATTACTTTGTAACTGTTGCCACATTAAAAATTTGGTGATCTTGGAAGTAGAAACATATGTTTCCCTCAGTATCGCAGGATTTATGATTCACTCTTTGTGGTGGTGTGTGTGTTTGTTTCGTATCTTAGAGATTCGTATGTGTGTGTGAGAGAGACGGAGAGAGACAGAAAGAGGAAATTGTTGCAAGTGTGTATGCTAAAATACTTGCTGGAGTGACTAGAACATTCCTCCCAGGAGGGATCAAGTAGGGAAGGCATTTTTTAAAATAAAGACTTGGAAATTGGGGAATGGCCTCTATTTTTAATTAATTAATTAGTTTTATTATTTGCTTGTTTATTTAATTTATTTATTTTGAAAGAGATAGGGAGCAAGCAAGGGAGGAGCAGAGGGAGACAGAGAGAGAGAATCCCAAGCAGACAGCTGTCAGCATGAAGACTGATGCAGGGCTCGAACTCACAGAGTGGGAGATCATGACCTGAGCCAACTGAGCCACCCAGCAACCCGGGAATGACTTTTATTTTTAAAATACAGAGAGGGTGGTCGGCATGCTGGAGTAGGGGTGCAGTGTGTGAGAGGCAGGTTCTGCGAGGGGAGACAGGTACGGATGCAGCCGTGTTGGGGCGGGGCGGCGGCCGACTCCGGAGCAGGTGATGTGGGAAGTGGACGCTCGGGGAAGGAGTTAGAGACCCATAGAAGTGTGAGATAAAGGTTTGATATTGGATTTTGAAGGACAATTTGGAACTATAGATTTGGAACTCTAGCATATTTCTGAGCAGAATAATGGCATACTGAGGAGGACAATAAGCACATTTTTATATATTTTGGGAACTACTGGAAAATGCTTAAAAAATTCTGTAGCTTCAAGTCCAACCATCTGGAAAAATTTCAGCTCCTTCGGCTCAATAAAAATGACTGTGGCTCAGTCGGTTAAGCATCTGACTCTCGGTTTTGGTTCAGATCATGATCTCAGGGTTGGTGAGTTTGAGACCCACATCAGGCTTTGTGCTGACAGCAGGGTGCCTGCTTGGGACTCCTCTCTCTCTCTCTCTCTCTCTCTCTCTCTCTCTCTCTCTCTCTCTCTCTCTCCTTCTGTCTTCCCCCAGTGGCACTCACTCTCTCTCAAAATAAATAAATTAACTTAAAAAATGACTGTTTGAATCCAAGGATATCTTTTAAAGGCAGATCTCTAAGAACAGGAAAGCCTTTGCTTGGTCAGACACAAACTCAGGAGAGGGTCTAACACTGGGGAATCAGGTCACAGAGAATGTACGGAGCCCACCGCTGACTGTTTGACTCGCTAGTGGCCGAACTGGTTTTCAGGGCTGCCCCAACTTCATTCTTACCCAATAAAAACCCACGAGGGACTCCATATAACAATGAGGAGACAAACGGAATTTGGAAAGAGGCTCCTGCAGGTAGCTGGACACGCGGCTGTTACGCTGAGTCATCACCCCAGGGGTTCTGTCCAAGGATTTAAAATTCTCACCAGAGGGGCATACAGACTGTGATGGCTTTAGTTTCTTCTGTCTTATTTCAGGGTTTAAGTGGGGTGGGTGGCAGTGACCTGATTTACACTTTAAAAGTTCCCTTCTCGGGGTGCCTGGGGGGCTCAGTCAGTTAAGTGTCTGACTTCAGCTTAGGTTATGATCTTGCAGTCCGTGAGTTCGAGCCCCATGTTGGGTTCTGTGCTGACGGCTCAGAGCCTGGAGCCTGCTTCAGATTCTGTATCTCCCTCGCTCCCTGCCCCTCCTCCACCCATGCTCTGTCTCTCAAAAATGAATAAATGTTAAAAAGAAAAAATAAAGAAAAATGAAAGCTCCGTTCTCCATGTTGGGTGGAGAACAGGTGGAGAGAGGGGAGGGTCCAGCTGCAGGCGAAGGGTGGTGGTGTGGATGAGAGAGGATGCAGTGGAGACGGAGAGAAGGAAAGTTATTTGGGGGTATTTGGGAGGGACAGCTGGGAACATTTATTAAAAAGTTAGATGGAGGTATAAACAAGGAAGGCGGTGATGCTTTTGACCAAGATGGAGAAGACTGGAGAAGCATTTTTTGAATGGTAACAATTCAGTGCTTCGTTTTGGACATGTTCAGTTCAAGATTCCAACTAGATATCCAGGGGGAGACGTCATAGACTCGTCTGCTAACTGTATCCTCAGTGCAGAAGAGAAACAAGATTCGTACATCAATGTTATTTTTTTATTTTATGTTAGAGAGAGAGAGAGAGAGAGAGTGCATGTGCAAGTGGGAAGGGGTAGGGGAGAGGGAGACAGAGAATCTGGAGCACCTTCCTGCTCAGCACGGTGCCTAACGTGGGGCTCCCTCCCACCGCCTTGGGATCATGACCTGGAATCAAAAGTCAGATGCTTAACCAAGTGAGCTACCCAAGTGCCCCAACGTATACCCATGTTGCTAAAAGCCATGGGACCAGAGGCAAACAACTTCGGAGAGAGTGTGCAGGGGAGAGGAGGTGAGGGCTGTGGAGCAAAGCATGGGATTTGCCACCCTTAAGGTTGAAGAGAAGAGAATGGACCAGCAGAGGGGAGAGAGAGGGATGAAGAGAGGTTGGAGGGCAGCCCATGAGAGCAGCGGTGTGGAGGACAGAGAAGTTGTCACTGGCCCCTCACTACAGGTGGGTCACATGCAGTGAAGGCAGACGGGGAAGGACAGGATTAGCCACAGGGCCACTGTCGCTGACCTTAATGAGAGCGGTTTTGGGGATGAGGAGGAAAGAAAACTGAACGGCGTAGCTCAAAGTGAGAAGGAGCTGAGGAATCATTTTATTTCTCATGCTCCATGATAGCGCATAGCCGTCTTTATAACATTTTCTCACGTGCCTGAAGAATTTCATGATGAAATCGTTTGAAGATAATGTGTCACTTTTTCAAAAACTTCTTTTATCTTAATTTGCAAAAAAATTCTAAGAGTTAAAATTAATTTAAAGGTATATCATAAGCTTTTGCCTTTGAGACATTACGGCGATTTGCAAACGGAAATAGGTGGGAGGGGCCAAGGAAGGGGGCACGCAGAGCAGCTGAAGATGGTCCAAGGTTATCACTAGAAATTACATGGTGGTATTCCATAAGAGTCTTACTACCGTAACAGCAGTTATTGTCAACTCTGGGAGCAGAAAAACAAGTCTGGGGTCTAACCTTGAATCCATACATTACTTTTTTTTAAACATGAATGTGCAGAGATAGAATGGCTGGGCTGAAGAACACGTATAGTATCCTTGGTATTATGGATTTTGACGCATATAACCAGGTTTCCTGTCTTGAAGCTGTGTCAGTTGTGATTCTCACCATAGAGACCTCGCATATCCGTCTTACCACAGGCCTTGGACAGCCATGAGGGAAGTCTTTAAAAAAAATAATCAAATAATCCCAGAGAAGCAGAAAAGGAAAAGCATAGGAATGGAAAGCAGAAGCAGATATGACAAAGAAGATCGGACCGGATGTATTAATATGAGAAAGTAAGTTTCAAAGTAAAATGGGACATCTAAGTCCACCTCACAAGGATAAAAGGGTCAACTCGGCAGGACGACAGACCCCTCACAAGGGTGTATGTGCTCAGTTACGGAGCTCCCAGTGTCGTGTCCCACCCCGGCCGCTCCGGCCCGCGGGGCGGTGAGTCCTCGTGGGTTCTTTTCCTGAGGGAGGGAGAGAAAGGGGCAAAGGGAAGAGGATGCACAGAGAGTAAAGACACAACTCACGGTTTCCGAGCAGGCAAGAGAGAGAGAGCTTTATTTAGAAAACCGTCTCTTATAAAGGTTTCAAGGCGGGGAAAACAAGGCAGCTGACGTAGGTCGGTTGCTAGGAAACAGGGTTAGGGGATTAAGACTGGAGTAAAAGAGGAACCAGACTAAAATGTTTTAGCACAGCACCTGAGGGGCTGATACCACCCTGCCGGCAGGCAGTTGATCTTTGGCCTTTTGGCTTCTCTGACAGGGAGTGGCGCTCCCCTGCCTATTTTGCAACTCCCCTCAGGGAGTGACAAATCCGGCTAGCAAATGGCCAAGCAGCTGAGATCTTTGCTGCTCCCCACATCCCAGCTCCGTGAGGGGAGAGGAGCTGACGGAGTTTCAAGCAGGAGACCATTCCGCAGTATGACCCGAGACAGTGACACTTCTCTGCGGCACAGTCGTTGGAACAGCCCACAGCGGTCCAGGGAGGACGGACGTAGAGGATTGAACATTGTCAGCACGTGGACTCGTTATTTCTGCCGCCGTTGGAACTCCAGGGACCCTGCCTGGCCTCCAGGAGATCCGGGCACAACCTACAGCGCGTCCCCGTGACTTTCTGCAGCTCCTCATCGCTCTGCGCTGCGGTTCTCTGAGGCGTCAGGTGAGGATGGCACCACGTCACGTACGTCCTAGGGATTCCACGAGACAAGGACTAGGAAGCCGGTCAGCCTCACGCCTGGCGTACGTGACGTGTTCCTCATATGCCAGGTACTCCTGTGGAACCGAACAGACACCGTGGGGCTGCCCGGCACCAGCCTGGGGGGCTTGGTTTGTTCTGCTCTGTTTCATTACCGCTGTCTGGGAATCTGTCTGCGGCAGAGGCCGTCTTGGTTAGAGCGTCATTCAGAGTCATTCCTAAACCGTCCCTGTGCCCTCATCTCTGCTTCCCTCCCCGAGTCGTGGTGAGCCTGCCGGCGTTCACGTACTTCAGAGACACGGGGCACCCCGGTGGCTCCATCAGTTAAGTGTCTGACTCTTGTTATTGGCTCAGGTCATGATCTCACGGTTCATGGGTTCAAGCCCTGCGCTGGACTCTGTCTGTGCTGACAGCATGGAGCCTGTTTGGGATTCTTTCTCTCTCTCTCTCTCTCTCATTCTCTCTCTCTTTCTCTCTGGCCCTCCCCCTTCCCTCTCAAAATAAGTAAATATTTTAAAAAACGTTACAAAGAGACCCTACATGCCCCATACCAACCTCGAAACTTCCATATTGCCTACATTTAACGTGCCACATAGGAAGGCCTTCATTTTCACTTCTTCCACATCACCCAGTTCCCATGGCCCTGAAACTCACCCTAAGCAACAATGAAAAACCTTTCTAGAATGTTCTGATGCACTTGGCCGGAAGTGGAGCACCGCGTGGGAAGACATTAGCTTTTTGTACTCTTAGGCCTTTAAAAATGAATGTCGCACTTCTGTATAGTTATTAATAATATCCATGGTATAGAAATCATCTCTAAAGTTAGTCTTTAAAGTCTTGCTTTTTAAAAGGAACCAAGTTGAAATGTTTGGTAAACAGAGGGGTCCTTCCATGTTGCGCAACGTCCCTCCCTAATCGGCAATTTGTATTTCTTCAGAGGAGAACAGGCCATAAAGTAAGTAAATTAAATAAAGCAAATTGTCCCTTTCAAGTCTGCCAGCTGTCACACCTCGAGAAGAGCATTTTCCTCTTGTTCTTCTAAGAATCAAGGCTGGTTTATTTATAGGTATGTGTTAAAGGGTAATGAGGCAAGCTCAAAAAGATCTTCCAAAATCCTCCTGGTGAAATAGAAGGCGTTATTGTTACCGAGGATTTGTAAAAATTTAAAGCCAGGTCCATACTCATTAAAACATATGAGCAGTGACCCCCCCTACACAGACTTTGCGGAACCCAAAGGGAAGAGCCTCGCTCTGCTACGTTTCTGTGAGACAGAAACTACCTCGTGGAGTTGGGGTGGCCCAAGGCGTTTTCAAAATGGCAGCGTTGGGGGGATCACCCTTGAGCCTCCTGGGGTAAAGGGACTTGGGAAATTGGGAAGGACCAGTTCTCCCCCTAAAACCTCCTGCACCCTGTGGTAGTTTCTAGTCTGTCTACCATACTTGGTTTTAGATTTTAGTCCCACAAACACAAGCTGGACGAGTTTCTTGAATGGAGCTGTCAATACAATCCACTGACCACTGATGGCGTTACAGAGCCGCGCAGCGCTCAGGAAAGCGACGGGGGTTTACCTAGCTCCAGAGAGAGGTTTAACTATGAAAGTGGAAAGGTTTTAGAAGAAAGAAAGTAGAAACAGAAATTTCTTTAAGCGTAAAATACTTAATTAATTTAAACTAATTGAATTTTGTGTGCCTGGGTGGCTCAGTCAGTCAAACATCCGACTTCAGCTTAGGTCATGATCTCACTGTTCATGAGTTCGAGCCCTGCACTGACAGCTCAGAGCCTGGAGCTGCTTCAGATCCTGGGTCTCGCTCTCTCTATGCCCTTCCCCCACTTGCACTCTGTGTCTCTCTTTCTCAAAAATAAATAAACATTAAGAAAACATAAAGTAATATAATTTCAATTCTAATTGATTTCATTAAAATCGAATGAAATTTAAATTAATTTAAAATTATGACTTGAAAGAAATATTTTCTCCAGTTTTATCATAAAAAGTGGCCCAAGAAGGGCAGCAGGACCATCATTTCTTTTTTTAAATTATTTTTCCCCATATTTAAAAGTTATTATTTATTTACTTTGGGAGAGACAGAGACAGCACAAGTTGGGGTGGGGGTAGGGAGGGAGGAAGAGAGAGAATCCCAAGCAGGCTCCACACTGTCAGTGCAGAGTCTGATGCGGGGCTCAAACTCACCAACCGTGAGATCACGATCTGAGCTGAAATCAAGAGTTAGACACTGAACTGACTGAGCCTCCCAGACGCCCGCCAATGCGTGTGCCCACTCCAATGCCACGGGTGTGTCCGTGTGTCCAGACTGTAGTCTTTCCTATCACTCCCGACAGTCGACAGTCGTGTTCTATACACAAGGGCTCAACGGTATCGGGACTAATGTAGCCTAAGGGCTTTCTGCTAATCTAACTACGACAGTGTGAACATCGAAAAGAAAATGACACCTTTAAAAAGATAAAATTTAAAGTTCTGTGAATTTATGGTGATGCTCCGAAACATCAATATGAAAGGCACCGATGACTGCGGGAACCTGATAGGGCGTGCTGGGTGTGCGCTGGGGAGTGTTTGTGGCCGGGTGCAGGTGTCTGGTTACTCTTTTAGGTCCATATGTCATTATGAAGCACAGGCGGGTTCTTGTTTCGGAGCAGGGGAATGAATCAGCGAAGTCCTAAACAGAGCGTATGATGTGACGGTGGACTCTCTTGACAGCACAGTTCAGTTAAGATGACAGTATTATTGGGTCAGAGGGACCTGAAGAAAGTAGGGGGGTAGGTGTTAGTGTGGGGGCTGCCAGCAATCTCTAGAAGAACAAAGGTGAGTGACGTAGATGGTGATATTTAGGTGGACCTCTCTTCAGTCACGTCCTGTCCCGTAGAGGCCAGAGACCCGTGATGCCTGGAATGACAACACTAAGGTGCAGTCAGGCATCGCCCTGGGTGATAACATGTCTTCCAGGCACATAGGGGAGATTAGGATAAATTAAGAGCAGTAACTGGCAGAATCGGAAGGACTAATACAGCAATCCCAGTTCAAGTTCTTTTTCTCAAGAACATAGAGGCCCTTGCTCCCCAGGGGACTGAGCTTCCGCTCCATTTCCCGCCTTCTAATGTTTGTCTTACTGCTCTCCACCATCTGTTCCCAGAAGCTGAAGAGCATTTGTGTACAGAGGAGAATGTCCCTCAAGTGAGGAGAACAGACAGCAACCTGTAAATATTTTATACTTTCCACGATCGTTTTCTTTCAGAATATGAAGTATGCGTGCCTGAATTTGATAATAGGTTACCTGAAGGATGCTCTGCGTTAGTCAAACATCTGTCTCGATAATGCAGAGGAGGAACTTGAATAAATGCAGAGCCGAGAGCTCAGTGCCGGGACACTAGCTTTCCGTCTTGCGGACTCGCTACCCGCCAACAGAACTTTAAATGCCCAGCGTGAGTGTTTTTCTTTAGTGCTGTTTTGAAACAATCTCCAGCTTACAGAAGAGGTGCAAGTAAGTGCTGTACAAAGAAGTCTTTTTTTTTTCTTACATTTCTTGAGAAAAAAGCTGCTGTCCAGATGTCACCTTATTTCCACATTCTTCAGTGTCTACTTCGTATGAACAAGGGCATTATATTCTCCTACTTCTATGGGCTGAGTTGTGTCCTCTCAAAATTTGTGTCTTGAAGTCCCAACCCCCAGAACCTCACAAGGTGACTTTCTTTGAAGAGAGGGTCCTCGAAGAGGTAATTTAGTTAAAATGAAGATCACATGCTTGGGCCTTAATCCAATGTGACTGGTGTCCGTAGAAGAAGAAAGGTGAGGGCACAGACACACAGGGAGATGCCCACGTGATGGCAGAGGGGAAGAGGGCATCAGAGTGTCTAGGAGCAACGCCTCAGACAGAACCATCTCCACTGACACCTTGATCTTGAACTTCCAGCCTCAAGGAATGTGACAAAATCAACGTCTGTTGTGTAAGCGACTCCGGGGTACTTGGTCCCGGGAGCAGGGCCGAGGCTCATGCCCGCGACTCCAGCGGGGCTGCCAGGAGCAGGGGGCTGGCACAGACTCCCTGCCACCACGTGGCCCTCAGGCCCCTTCCACGCCCAGTATTGTCGCGCTGTCTGTTGTGACGGGAGCACCAGTTCGGGGGTGCAGGCTGCACGCCGCCGTCTCCGCTCTTTGGGGTCCTTCTGGTGGAACGATTTCTCAAGAGTTCGGTTTTCCCTGGCATTCACGGCCTTGATCCTCTTGAACATCACAGGCTGGGTAAGTAGTGGGACGTCCCTCCATCTGGGCGTGTCCAAGGCCTCGCTTTGGTGGCAGGAGTGTCACAAGAGAGGCGCTGTGTTCCCACACCTCTTCCTGGGGACTTGGGATTTGCTGTTGGCTTCTTCTGGAAGTTACTCCTTCCCACTGTGCAGTTAATAATACTGAAGTGTGTGTGTGTGGGGAGGGGGGTACTTCCGAGCATGTAAATGCTCCATTCTCAGGACACTGTCAAGTTCTTCATTTATTTATTTGTCATCGGTGTGGACTCAAGAGCTCCCTGTTTCCTCCGGGGACTGGACCCCACTGCTTTTCACTTCAATGCGCAAATGGCCCCAGATTTGGCCAGTGGAGTGCCCTTTGAGCTGCTTCTGCATTCTTTTGACTTGTTCCCGTTGGTCTGTGAGCACTTTTTCATGTTTTGACATCAATGTTTTTGGTTTGGGGTGCCCGGTGAGCTCAGTTGGTTAAGACACTTGATTTCAGCTCAGGTCAGGATCTCACAGTTTGTGAGACTGAGCCCCGCATCAGGCTCTGAGTTGACAACATGGAGCCTACTTGGGATTCTCTCTCCCTCTCTCTCTGCCCCTCCCAACTCGTGTGAGCTCTCTCCTCTCTCAACAAATATATGTAATGTTTTAGGTTTATTGCATGCTTTACCTGGCCCCGTCCTGGAATCACCCACTTCTCCAGGAACAGTTTAGTGGGACCAGGGCCCTTGTGGTATGAGTCAGGGAATACATGTATGTGCACACACATGTGCTTACGTCTGTATGTATTTCTATATCCATCCATGTGAATCACAGCTGAGGTTTGTGACCAGTCACCCGCAGCTCCTCCCGCAACCCCTGCTGACCCACAGGAGCCCCAGCACCTCTCTCGACGGGCCAGTCCACGTGGCAGCCTGCCCTCTCCCTGTCCAGGCTCTGACCCCCACAGACGCTCTTCTCTCTGTGCTCAGGGCCTGGCCATCCGCACCAGACCACATTGCAGGCATCGGGTTTGCCATCACTGTGCCCTGGGCCCCCCCTTGCCATCCTTTGCCGTCCCTCGCCCCCACTTGGGGAGACGCCTCCCCACTTGGGGAGACGCCAGGAATGGCAGGTCTTCTCTCCCTTACCCTCCCTTTCCTGGCCCCTGACAGTCCTGTGTTCTGTCTGCTGCTGTTCCTCCTTTTCGTTGTCTTATGTGTCAGGCCTGTGGTCGTCCACCAGTGGATTTGAACTTCCCGCCCACGGCTCCCTTTTATTGCTCCCTCTGCTCCTCTCAAGTGCTCCCTTGAAGGTCTCCAAACGATCTTGACACCCTGAAGCTCTTGCTGCTGCTCCCGCTCACTTCCGGGAGGGCAGGCTCACCCCGGTCTGGCTTCCTGGGGCTGCCAGCAAAGGGCCACAAAGTGGGGGCGCTGAGCAGTATTCTCTCAAGGTAGGCCAAAACCAAGGTGTTGGCGAGGTCGCGCTCCCCACAGAGGCCCGGGATGACCCTTCCTTGCCCCCGCAGGACCCGGAGGCCCAGGCACCCTCGGCTTGCAGCTCCATCCCTCCAGTCTCTGCCTTTGTTTTCACACGGCCTTCCTGCTTCCGTGGGCCCCATGCTGTCTCTGAGACGGACGCTATCCTTGGACTCAGGGCCCACCCAAATCCAGCATGATGTCCCCTCAATCCCTACCTTCATTACCTCTGCGCAGACCCTCTTCCCGATGCCAGCCGCATTCCGGGGCTCCGTGTGAACAGGCCTCGTGGAGGACACCCTCTAACTCACTACAGGGTCGGGTTGAGGCTTATCTTTGCTTCCCAGCGTCTGTCCTGATCACGGTGTCTATCAGACCACTGTCCTCCACCCGCAGTCACACCCTCAGAAAGGTGGCTGTGTTCATTCTGCTCTCGTGGCTCATCGGACACCTGGAGCCGGCATGTGGATGGCCTGCGGTCTCGCCTCCAGGCCTGAGCCGTGCGAAGGGCCAGCAGGTTCCGCTGCCCGACCCAGATCCCCGCCCAGCAGATAAGTGCCGCATGTGTGGTATGAACTCATTCTCATTCTGTGCCCCCCGCCCGCCACCGCCATGCCTGCCCTCCAGGGGGTCAGAGGCATCCTACTCTTATCGTTGTCCAGGCTAAAATTCTTAGCGCCGTCTGAAGTGTAGCAAGTCTGAGAACTTACACTATTGAAAGGGAAGCCACAGGCCCTGTTATAGGCTGATTGAGGAAGGAAATTATGGGAGATGTCTTCCTTTTAAAGTCTATTCCTTTTGGGTAAATTGTGAAGTTAGCCCAGAGTAGCTAAATAGTAGATTATTGTAAATTATTATATTGTGCATAGCTTCAGTTAGGCAAGATTATAATTTTTCTACTTTCCAAGTATTTAAAACCCAGGACAAGTGGCTATGACTGACAGGGGGAAGGTCATCTATAGAGGGCGAATAATAAGAAAACAAGATAGGTTTTTAAATTTTGATTTAATCTGATTTTATTTTGTTTTATTTGAGAGAGAGAGAGAGAGCGCACACGAGGAGGGGAGGGAGCAAAGGGAGAATCCCAAGTAGACTCCACACTCAGCATGGAGCCTGATGCAGGGCTCGATCCCATGGCCCTCGATCATGACCTGAGCTGAAATCAAGAGTCAGATGCTTAACCAACTGAGCCACTCAGGCGCCGCAACGTAGCTTTTTAAAAAATGCTGTTTGATGAAGCAGGAAGGGGGTACAGGGCCCACTTTTTCTTTAAAAGTAGTTGCACAGAGTTGTGGTGTTGAAATTGCCCCCATTTTCTCATTTCTACAGCATTCTTTTGCATTTTGACATGACCCACTGGGCTACGTGCATTGAACTGTCCTTGGAAACAAAACTGAATTCCTATTCACACGTTTCCACCGTATTGAAAAACGTGACACTGGTTTTATAACGTCTCGTGCTCGTCAATGGGAATCGTTAGTTTTGAGCAAAGGCAAGCCTCCAGACGTGGTGACGGCAGATTATGTTTGAGTTACGAGTTTCTCATATTCCAGACCCCGTGCTCAGCTGGAAACGTGTGTGTGCCTCTCCCCTCCCACTTCCTGATCTCCTTGCCACCTGGAGGTAAACTGAGACTCAGAGGATTAAGTGACATTACCCGTGGCCCTCCGCCAAGCGAGTGTCAGAGCAATGGTTTCATTCCTGGGTCTGGCTCGCTCCAACGCCATACCCCTAACGACTTGACCATAACTCATGAATTATGAACAAATCATAGTTTCCTACTATCCTGGTTTTTCCAGCACTGTCAAGATTTCTCGGAAGACTTCTTTCCCTGAAGAGCGGGAGTGGAGGGCGATGGGTAACTGATTGCTACGCTCTTCGTAGAAGGAAAGCCACGTGCAATATCTTCTGTCTCCCCCCTCCCGTGTCCTGGCCTCGTCCTGCGCCCTGAGCGGGGGCGTGAGAGCGGGACTCCGTCACCCCCACCGCTTGTGCTCCTGGAGGGAGCGCTCGTCTTCTCACAGGTGCAAGCACACAGCAGGAGAAACAGGTTTGCTACGACTTCAACCACAACCATGCACAGGAGTCAGGAGAGGAGGAGAATGACTAGAGAAAACGTTATGTGCAGAGGGTGGCGTGTGAGGAAAGATTTCAGAGCAGAGAGAAACTGGCCCTCCGTTTCAGGCCGTAACTTTTGGAACGTGGTTGAACCGTATGATGAGGCTTTAAAACAGACATACAGAAGCCTTTAGTTCGTCCCCAAAGTTCTGCTCAATATAATCCCCAACAAGGACTTTGAATGGCATCTTCAGAGCGAAGGACTTATTTCCTTTCTGCTACGTAAATCAATTTGACCAAAAGACAGAATCTAATTAAGCTAAAGCCTCTACGTATGGTAATTATTTAGTCTTCCTTTCCGTTCTGCAAATATGCTCACGTTCAAAGGCTAGTCTCGAATGAACTGTAACATACTGTTGGTTTCTGTGACCAACTTCATAACGAAGCAACTTCCATAAAGAGCCAGGGTGATTCTGACGTCACAGGGAAGCAGAAAACACACACGTGGGATTTCCCTCTTGCAATCACGTCACGAGGACTTCATGGCAACATCCGTAACAGGCATAAAGGGGCACGAAGGCCTGAACTGTGTTTTTGAACTCAAGAATTGCACTGCGACATTACCCTTGAGCAGATGGGCGACCGTGGCCCTGATCAACTGTTGGGTCCCTGTGGCTCCTTCTGACCGCGGCCCCCCACGTGGATCAGCCAAGCTATGGGCGCCATAATTGTGGAGGGATGCCATCTGTGGTTTAATG
The DNA here is from genome assembly GCA_004023785.1 of Mungos mungo. NCBI lineage: Eukaryota > Metazoa > Chordata > Mammalia > Carnivora > Herpestidae > Mungos > Mungos mungo. The sequence goes on along the minus strand of PISW01003421.1, from coordinate 184,680 downwards.
GTTTTCAGGGGAGAAGAGAGGCACAGCTCTATTAAAGCCGAGGTTTCTTGTGGTGACTTGTGAGTTACATGGTTCATTAGACACTCTCACTTTGTGACGCTTGGCTCCGCGTGGCTCCTCCAGCGCCTGGAGCACAGGGAGGCTCGGCTGGAGGAAAAGTGGTTCTGGAAAAAATCTCTTGGTTCGCAGCATGCTGCTCCCCTTGGGCCGCCCCGGGGCCCATTGGAAGCTGCATTCTTTGGCTTTGCACCAGGTAGAGCGAAATAATTTACCTCTGCGGCAGGTTACATGTCCTTGCGAAGCTGAGTTACCTTCTGGTGTCGATTTTTCTGGAATCACTGCAGACGTCGTGGGAGCAGATGGGAGCGACCCCCTACGCAGCGCGGCTGCCGAGAGAGGAGGCCCCGCTCGTTTGCGCTCTGGAGAAGGAGATGCCGTGTGCCTCAGACCCTCGCCACCTCCGACAGTGTGTGTGCAGCCCCCGCCCAAGCCCCTGGCCCCAGGAAGAAGGCAGTGCAAACAGAGAGACACAGCAGGGAAACCCAGAGATCGGTGAGCTTGCAAAGCAGTGAGAGCCCATGGTGGGCGCTCCCTTGGTCAGTGGTTTCTGATTCGTCCATATTATTTAGGGAATCCATCGAAAGTTACAGATTCTTAGCCCTGTAGCAGGTTGAATGGTGGCCTCTCAAAAAAGATACCCGTATTCTACTATCTGGGCCTCATGATTGTGACGATTTGGGAAGACTCTTTTGCAGATGTAATTAAGTCTCTTGAGTGGGTCCTCCTAGGTGATAGAGGTGGGCTCTAAAGGGGACACTTACACGGCGAGGAGGCCACGTGACTCGGGAGGCAGAGGCTGGAGAGATGCAGCCAGAAGCCAAGGACTCCAGCCACCGCAGCGGCAGGAAGAGGCAAGGGACCGTCTTCCCAGGAGAGCCCGACTGGCGTGGCCCTGCCTTGGCCTTGATCTCGGGTTTCTGGTCTCCATGTCTGTTTTGGCAGGCCAGGTAGGGGTCACTGGGTTCAGCAGCTGTAGGAGACGAGGACACGCCCCACCCCGGGACCACTGGGGGGCGCTGTTGTGCTGAGACCCGTCGGTTCTGAGGATGAGATAATTTTGAGAGACGCCATCGGAGTCCTAGGTCAGGTGCCCTTGGCACCTGTTGTCTTGAATCACCTGGAGGACTTAAAATCAGGGCTGCCCGGGCCACACCCCAGACACTGATGCAGGTGGCCTGCCCGCCCCCCCCCCCCATCGCCATACCATGACAAGATGCGCAGTAAGGCGTGAGCCTCTGGCTGCCGGGACGCTGCAGGTGTACAGAGGTCATGAAGCTGCGGGTTCCCGCGGGGACTTTCACCTCATCCCTGCCGCCTGGGGCTTCCCGGCTCTCCTCTGTCCTCTCTCCCTCCGCCTTCCCCTTTCTGTTTAAATGGAGGCAATATTTGTATACGGAAAGGATCAATGATAAGAATTCCTCAGTTTTATAGTTGCATGTGTGTGAGCAATCATTGCCCAGTTCCCTCCACGCCGGAATGTTCTGAGTCCCCCGGCAGTCGGTTCTCCAGAAGGAAAGACTGCCGTGACTTCTATCAGCACACGGCCCCCACTGTGTCTTCTTTGCTCTGCCTATTGTAAATGGTTCCCTTCACTCGGTTTCCATCTATTCGAGCCCCACATACCTATACGTTGTTTGCTTGGTCTTTCTCCCTGAGCCTCTTGCATTTGTGGGCTGGTGCTTTTCACTACAGTCATTGTGTCTTCAGGTGTTTTTATTCTTTCCCGTTTTCCAGCTCTCCGTTCCCTCTGGGTCTCTAATTTTCCACTTTTTTTTTTTAAAGTTTCTTTGTTTTTTGAGAGAGACAGATAGAGTGCCACCAAGGGGGGGTGCAGAGAGAGAGAGAGAGAGAGAGAGAGAGAGAGAGAGAAGATCTGAAGGGGGCGCTGTGCTGAGAGCAGACAGCCCGATGCGGGGCTCAAACTCTTGAACCGTGAGACCACGACCTGAGCCAAAGTCAGTTGTTTAACTGACTGAGCCACCCAGGCGCCCCTTAATTTTCCATCTTTAAAGAATCCTCTCTATGCTGATGGTGCACTGCATTCCTATCCCGGACCCTTCTTCTCCAGTCGGAATTTGCAGCTGAGTGCTGGACATCTGTGTATTGGTGGCATTTCAAATCCCAACACTGAACTTGCAATTTTACTCCCCAACCTTTTATCCCTTCTGTGCTACAACGTTTACATCCACTTTGATGTCCTCCTCCTCCTCAAATATATGCTTAAGACAGTTTACGGTTGCACTTTCCAGGCTGTGTTCTAAGGCCTGGGGTGTAAACACGTATATATATTGTGTGTGGGTCTGTGGGGAAGGTTCTACCATCAAATAAATCTGTCAGTCTTCATTCTAACTTTCCCGTACATGCTGACCAGCTTGCCACACGAATGCCCTTAGAAGTCCTGCAGTGAAGAAGTCATTTGAACCTTGTTTAAAAGTTAGAATATCATTCAGCATTTTTCAAAATTATTTGACCATCACATTTTTTTTGAAAATAAAATAGAAAATTTAATAAAATCCATGGAGCTAATTTTTAGAAATATTACCATGGGACCATCTTTGGCTAATCTATGTATGTGTCCAATCCTCATAAATTCTACTTCCGAGTATCTCATAGGTCTCTTTCTGCCTCAGTTTCCCCATTTCCATCACCTCTCGTGACTATTGCACAGTCTCTGAGCAAAAGCCTCCCTCCTTTTCATGTCTTCCCTCTTTATTTCAATCTTTACTTTGTGCTAGAATAATCTTCTTCAACACAAGTCTCTTTCTTAAAAACTTCCCATGGCCGCCCTCTACTGGGGGGAGTGGGCATCTGGCCTCCTCAGCCAAGGAGCAGATACATTTCCTCATCAACAACCGTCCTTCCCCTTTTATCCACGCTCCATCCCCAGGCCATTACGGGCCGAGTGGGAGGTTTCTGAGGGAATGCAAGTGGGGCGCTGGTTTCCAGGTAGGGGTGAGTTGGGAGGGACAATGGGGGGTGGGGTTTGCACCCAGGAGAGCAGACTTGGAGGCCCAAGGCTCAGCGGAGAAAGGACAGTACAGCCCGAGAATGAACACCACATGCAGAGGGAACAGGAGGATTAAGACCATGGAAGGAAAGGGAGCGGAGGAGGGAGGAGATGGGCAGGGAGGAGGGAAGGAGGTAAGAGATGGGCAGGGAACGGCCCTGGAAGGGCCGAGCCAAGGCAGGGACTGAGGAGGAGCTGCGTGCTGCCGGTCACTCCCTTGTGCAGACTGTGGCCCTCTCGTGAGACCAGGCAAACATGCCTATGCCCGCATTCAGCTGCTTCCCTCCGTGGACTCTGGTGGGAAGCCCTCGTCTTTCCTCCTGCTGCTGGCCCCGCCTATGGGAACAATGTGAAGCTTCCCCAATCCCACCTCCCCCGAAGAACTTGATGGCAAGGCTGGGTTGCTTCTCTGTAAGAAAAGTAGGCTGAGTCCCTGGATCTCCTCACTGCACATAGGAAACACACCTTCGAGGAGCTGGTCTGTCCATGGGACCGGACGGCAGTGTTGGCATTCCATGCCACAGTGGGATGCTCTGGATCCCTTAGTTGACTTCACGAAGTGGCTCCGTCCTAATTCTTTGCTTCTTCCATCCTCACCTCTCCCGATCCAGTGGGACCCACAAGGTTGGTCTTGTCTGATTTGAATCAACAAGAAGGAACATAAGCATTTTTCAAGAGGGCCTCTGGGTAGACCTAAGTCTTTGTCCTAGTCTGTTTAGGAGTGAATAGGGGGAGGGCGAGGTAGGAGATGAGAGAGGAGAGACGGAGAGTCCGAGGGAGTGACGGAGGGAAGGGGACAAGCACAAGTGGGAGAACCGAGGCGGGATGGATTTTAGACGCGAGCAGCACATCCTGCTGTTTCCCTGGGCACGAGCTTCCGCTGGAGTCAACCTGGATGCTGAGGTCTCTGGCTGCTAACTGTTGTTCAGGGCTCCCCACGCACTGGAACCCCGAACCTCTCGTTGAGCCTCAAGAAGTCTGCAGGTGCCCTTTGCACAGGAGGAATGCCCGCAGGGTGGCAGCCACAGGAACCAAATCAAGAACGCGTCAGAGACGGATGCAGTGAGGCCCGCGCCCTGCACCGGCTTCCCGGGCCACACTCCCTGACCCTGCGCGCAGCCTCCAGGGGCACAATTGACCAGCCGCTTCCGCCCAGGTCCTTAGCCAACGCACGGGCATCCCTGGATTAAGTGAATCAGAAATAAAGTCAATATTAATACACAAATACTGATGCAATTGCATTTGTAAGGACGAAAATGAACGTTTTTACAATGCTTCGAAATGAACAATCAGCCGATCACAGCCTGTGTATTATTTGAAACTACCGAAATGACATGCGTTATTTTTATGTATGATGTCCATTCTGTATATCTATAAGCTAGATCTCAATTTATATCAATGACTGGGACATGTAGCTTAGTAAGTTTGTCATTTTTATCTGTACTGATGCTGAGGAAAATTAACAGCATTTACCGGCGGTCCGTTACAACAGCAGCCGGCGGCTTCCAGGAAAAACAGTTGATTTTCATCATCTGTGCCAAAGACAGGAGTCCGGCTTGGTTCATGGAGAAATCAATATATTCCTTGAGAGTCTCCACTGTGGACGGAAAGCTCTGCGCCTCACTCAGCATTTACTTGTTGGTCCCATTACTTCTCTCCAAAACAAGACCGACAATTTTGCTTAAATACGTGACCACGCCCACGACCGTATCTCCTGTGTTGGGAACAGTAAGGGACACAGACAGTGAGTTCTCATCCCTGAGACCCCTCTTTGGGCGAGAGCATCATAATCGACAAAAATGATTTGGTCCTCTCCCCTCACCGTGCGGCCCCTCCCGGACTCGAAGCCACTACACACGCCAAGTAACAGCGTGCGGTCATCCCCGGGAGGGATGCCCACGGTGAGGAAGGGAGTCTGGGTCCCTACTTGACGAACTTGGTCTTTTCGGCTTTGCTTTTTTATTTCCTAATCCCTCAGATCTCAAAATAGTACATGAAATTGATACATGTCAAACACTGTATGATTTATTTGCGTTTCTTTTACATGTTTTTTAAATAGAAGCTCATCACAGATCCCAAGAATAAGAGGGGGATGGAAAAAGGAGGAGAGGGAGATGTATTTTGTAATTTATCAAAGATCTAGGTATGACGATTACAAACCAGAGAAACGGTGACTGATAGTTTTCTAGGTTGGGCGGGGAATCCGGAAACAGGATATTGATGGAAAAGGGGACACAGTGTCTCAGCAAAAACAGAAATCTCCCCAGCGGCTACATGTCAATGACCGAGGGCTAGAGGCATCAGAGGCGCATGGGGAAACCCCAGGTGGGGTCAGGAGGCTGCCCTGGACGGCCAGCGGACAGGTGCACACTGTCCCCCGCACCTGACGAAGGCAGACCGCTGTTCAGAGCCACACACGTGGGACTTTCCAAGTAAGTGGCCACAGCGTTTGCAGCCAAAGAAACGTTTTATTGCCTCTAAAAGAAGGGCACTCTCTCCGGGCCAATCAATAGATATGCATGCAGCCACTTACTGTGATTCTAGTAATGATTTAATCAGAATGTTACTTGCTTTTCTTTGCATTTTTGTTCTGAGATGTTATGAAGTGGTCTTGTGAGTTGGTTGTTCTATAAACTATTGTTTCCATATATACATGTATATACACCCATACGTACATGTGTGTGTGTGTGTGTGTGTGTGCGCGCCATATACACACACACACCAGTGCCCTGAAGAGCGGCGTGTCTTCCTTCCGCTGACCCCACTTCTGGAGGCACATCAACCTCCCGGAGGCATCTAGGTGGATGTTATTTCGGTTGTTATGGTTTCACTTTTGCAAGATTGCTTTGGGACCCTAGGGGGCTGCACCCACAGATTCCGCTTTTCGTTGGCGTACCAGAAATCCCGCAGCTTTTTGGTTGTCCTCTAAGTGAGGTGCTGCCTACGCATTGGGACTATAGATGTTTCTGAGGCTTGGGTTGAACAGACGTTTTTCGAGAACCTACTGTTTCCAAGAATTGGAGGTACAAAGATGGCACCGGTGCCTCCTGTAACTGCAGCCTGAAGGGGCGACTGGGGACACCCCGGTGGCTGCAGTGTTGTTGAAACGCCTTCCACACGGCCTCACAGAACCCCTGGGAACCGCCGGCAGCAGTCCTGTCGTCCTGGTTTGAGAGATGAGCAAATCGAGCTGCTTGAGGTGAAGCCTCATGACGGTGACATGAAGTCACACACACCCAGGGTTCCCGTCCTGGCCCTGAGGTCACACGGAGCAGATGGCTCCAGCCGACGCTTCTGGTTGCTCCAGGGTGGTGGGTCCCGGAAGGTATGTCCGCGTTCGAACCCCAAGTGAGTATCATCTTATAAGGGGAAAGATGTGCCCGAGTTAAGGATCTTGAGGCAGCGGGTTACTCGGTTCAGCCTTGAACTAGTGGTGCCAGGACCCCGCCGCGCTGGGTGTCCGTGTGGGCGAGCTCGGCCACACCGGCCTCAGGCCCCTGCGAGGTTTTGTTGTGACGTCCCCCCGAGGGGCCCAGTGCTGACCGGCGTCATGACGATCACCTGGAGCGGGAAGGAAAGCGCCATTTCCTACCGGTTCTCCCTCAATCTGCCACCTAGTCCTGGTTTCCGGCGCCCTGTCTCTGTGTCACATCTGTACTGAGCGCTGGGCGTGCAGAGGGACGTGAACCCGGTGGCAATCACAGGACGTTGGCTCCATACCCCTGGTGGGGAGCAGCCCCTCACCCTTGCCCCACACAGGTGGACCCAGGAGGCGCTGAAAGGCTGAGGCCTGAGTGAGAAATCCTGTGTCTGGCTCCCAGGACGGATACAGCCCCGCACTGCCCCTCAGTTCCACGGGAGCCCCCGGTCGGCCCGTGTGGCTGGGAGGCCCCAGGGGGACAATGCAGGAAAGAGGTGCTTTCGGCGATGCAAACATTCGGCCTGCAGCTGGGGGGATTTGGCTTTTCTGGCACCGTCAAGGCACTGACACAAAATACGCATTGTGGCCCCAAGGCTCGTGCAGACTTCTATGGAATTCTGTAGATGGTGTTTGGAAGTGCCACCGAGGGAAGGAGCCATCTTGCCAGCAAGTGCAGCCTCCGTAACCGCTTTGGTGAGAGAGGCAGGTTCTCGCGGCCCAATGTGAGGAGAATTCCGAGTAGCCGAGAATGTTTCCTCGCAGACTACACACAAGTCTTAAGAGAACCCATCAATGTTTGAACACAAGGGTATGAAGAAGTGAGCCCGCGGAGGAGGGGCCTGAGCCTGGACTGGGTTGGGGGAGGGGCCCATGTGGGGAGCCGGTGGGGGGATGGGGGGACTCGGGCAGAGCACGGGGCCAGATTACCTCATGAGGGCTTTGCAAAGGTCATGGTTCCACAGCGGAGGGAGCTCCGCCTATGGGACATCTCTCTCCGCCTATGGGACAGCTCTCGCCACGCGCACCTGTCGGCCGAACTGACGAGGGTCCTCAAACTTCCCATGTGTTCAAGATTCCGAAGTACACGGAGGGAAGCGCTTCTGACATGTTTTTGTTAGTTTTGACTTTATTTCACAGATTTTATAAAGTCCTACAACATTAAAGCATAAAATACTGAACTCTTTTTTCTTATTAACATGGTGTAAAGTGTTTAATGACAAAAATTTCTTATCGTCAAAGATGATGTTCACTAGAGCAGAAATACGTTCCATGATGGATTCAGCGAGAACCCACGGTATGTTCTAGTCATGATTTTGCCGCCGACGGAAACTCTCCACTTCAGTGCGTCTAAATGCAACTACCACCGTGACACTCACTTTCATGAGCTACGTGCCCTTTCCTGTCTTACTCAGCAGACTCGGGAGGAGAGCGGGGGTCTAGACCGGCCTGCGGTGTGCCGGCTCCTCGTCCACCCGGAAGCCCCGCGTGCTGAGTCCCGCCGTCCCCTCACGATCGATTGTCTTCGATGACAATAGTTCTTCCAGGGAAGGGCTCAAGTTCAACAAATATGTATCGAAATTCATATTCGCCACTTTCTGGGTTCTGAAAAACAAACATATTTCCAGGTGTTACTTCCGTCCGCGGTGCCCACGACCCGCTGCATCCCAGCCCTGCGTCCCCGCGCGGTCCCCCGCCCCCGTGGTCCCCACACCTCTTTCACTTCGAGATGCACCGTTCCTTGCTTCCCCGGCTCGGAGCCCTGGATGTAGAACTTGACGCGCATGTGCTTGAGCCCGTCCTTGGAGTACTCCATGAAACTGCCAGGGACACGAAAGAGCGCGGCCTGAGCTCCCTGCGTCTAGAAGCCACCCGAGCCCTCCGCGTGCACGTGGCCCGTGGTACCTGACGTGCTGCCTCCGCCCACGGCGTGTCGTCTCCCCGTAGCCCTTCAGGGGCTCACCGAAGACACTGATCACCTGTGGGACACGTGCTCTGTAAGTTCCCGGGGAAACGGTTTTGACAAATCAAGTGACTTTTTGAGAAAAAGAAATCATTAACCCTGTGACCCTTTCAAAATGACAACTCCAGCAATGAGAAAACGGGAAAAAAGGAATTACGCAATACCCTCCCACAAAGAGACAGACACGGGACTTCACGACGTGACCTGTAGTTACAGAGCAGGGGAGGCTGGAGCCACACTGTCCCTTCTTCCCTCAGAAAATCCAGACAACGAAGGGTTCAATCGGTTGGACGTTTTTAGTGACACTTATCTAACGGGGTCTAACACTGAAGGCTACAAGGACAAAGCGATATTTGTCACTAAACACGGCGAACTCGATCGAGCACAGGGCTGGGCAGCTACCCGGAGGATCGCGCCACCACTTTGCTTTTGAGAAAGACCTACGTGAACATCTGCTCCGCTGAGAAAAATCCACAGGATTCTGGCGTTTATGAAGCGGTGGCTGCTTCCTCACTTTACGCTGTTCTGTCCTATCAAAGGTTTCACAGGAGCGCCGCTCTCAGAGAGCAGGGGACCCTGTGACAACCACCTGTTTACAACAGACCGGACCTAGAGGCACGGAACAATGATTCTGAACGGGAAAACTCACAATGAAGCGGCAATGCGGTTTTTACTGAAGTTAAAGTGTAAATACTTTGGAGCCTTTCCAAGAAAGAACTAGAGCTGGAACCTTCCTCACGCCTGCTGCTCTTCCACTCACTCCGCGCTGGGTCTCCCTGCCTCCTCCACCGCTGCTCGCACAGACCCAGAACCAAGTACCAGAAGTCCACAGAGTTAAGAGATGCCAGAGACCGTGGGCCTGAGGTCTCCTCTCTGACAGGACTGGAGAAACCGCGGGAGCCAGTGGAGCGGGGGCCCCAGGGAGACCGGTCAGGGCGGCCCCACACCTGTGCCCTCACCGGGCAGCGCCTGGTCTGTCTTGGGCCTCACTCCCGGGTCTGGGCAGAAACCGCCCTGACGGTTATGGTGCTGTCTGCCATTTTCCTTCCCGGGCCGAGGATCCAGATTTCAGTGAGTAGTGGTTTTCACTGCGGACGCTTCCCACCCAGCGGGGAGTAAATCTGGCATCTCACAGGCTTTCTGTCTGGGACTGGCGAGCATCCCAGAAAGCCCTCTTTGCACAGGACCCCTAACAGCACTGAGGCGACTGTTCCATATGTGTGCCGCCTCCAGGGAACGCTTTGCAGCAGGCTGTGCTTAAGTGCAAAGGCCCTGGCGTCCCATAAACTCGGGCTCCGGTCCTGGCTGGCCCGCTTCCCGAGCAGCGATCTCAGTGGGAATGCCTCACCTCCCAAGTTGGCCTCCCCTTCTGCAAACGGGATAATACTATCTAACACACGCGGTTTTGTGAGATCCAGGAGGCGATGTGCTGAGCATAGTGCCTGGTGCCTAAAATGTGCCTTTAGCAAGTGTCAATAATCATTATGATCAGGAGATCAGGAATCAGCCTTTTTAAAAGACTGGAAACTTACTACACAAGTTTAATACTATGGTAAGGTCTAAGCGTTTAATGTCTGTGGCAACTAGTAAAGTGCCTCTTGCATAATTAGGATGAAATCACCCCTAGAGACCTTGGGGGGGGGGTCTTAAAGCACATCAGGTATGGAACAGAGAGCTAATAACGATTCCCGTCCAAGTACTGTGACTTTATCACATAGAGGCCACCAGCCTCAGAACCAAGGTGGGCTCTGCCCACCTCCACCCACCAATATGTTTCCGGATCCAAAGAGCGTGTGTAATTCAATTGGGAGGACTCACCTCGGGGTGTGATCGGCATTTTTCTAAGGCCTTCCCGTAGATCTTATTAGGGCTGGACGAAGAAAACAGTTCTCTGAAAATTGTGTAAAACAAGCCACCTGAAAATTGTAGACAAGGCAGATCAAGCAAAGCAAGCACAAGAGCAATAAGTCCCGAGGATTTGGGGGGCGTTCTACTTGCTGCGTCCGACCTGTGATGCCGATTCCAACGAGCACCACCACCAGGTAGGTGAAATCTCTCCCGGCTTCTTTCACTGCAACGAGAGAGCGCCGCCTGGTCACGCGTGCGCCCTGCGAGCTCCGGCGCGGAGCCGGGGACGCGCGACCCCCGCCCGGCTGCGCCCGTTCCGGGGAACCCGAACCCCTGAGCAAAGTTTGCGGAGGAACCCCGGCAGGATTCGAGCCCGGGAACCCGCGTGTTTATTGCATCTAGTATTTTAAGTGTGATACCCCTTTCTTTTCCAAGGACAAAGAAACACGATACCGGGTGGTCCAGTCCTGGGTGCGCAGGCAGCTGGTTCGGGGCGGGCACCACCGGACACGTTCCGCGGCTCGCAGACGATGACAAGTGTCCGCTTTGTCGGCCGTGGTGCCAGGGGTCAACCAGGCCTGGGCTCTTCACAGCCAGGCCCCACCGGCGGCCCCCACCCCCGCCGCGCACCGTGAACATGACCGGGACCTGCACGGGACCGCGCTCGGCCACCAGGTGTGTGAGTCACACGCCTTAGGGAATCTGCACAGAATCCGCACCCTGTGTCTTCTGCGCAGAGAAAGATGAGCGCGTGGACTACGCAGAGGCTCTGGGAGGGAAACGGACCCGAGCTGTGACCCTGGGACATGGCACACACGTGCGCGTATTTGCACGTGCTGACGTCGGGATCGACACATACGGGAACTGAGTTTTACCATCTGGGTCACAACTGCACTTCCCTGAGGCTGAGAACGTGACTCACGGCCCGGTGTTCTATTTATAGATGAACTTACTGGCCGCGGAAAGAACACGGATTTCTGGAAGGTAAATTTACAGACTATTTTTTCCCCCAGAAAACCACAATGTTGACAGAGCTCGCTGCTACTGTTTCCGCCACCTTCCCTGCTGTGCACTGGGCTTCTGGTACTTCCACAAAATAACACCTCACTGAAAGCTCTCTAGCAGAGTGACCCTTTACTCTTCCAGAACAGGCTCCTAACCACAAAGATGGGATTCAAAAACTAAAAGATTTGCATCGGCCCAAACCTAGGTCATGGCCTGATCCCCACCATGACTGTAGGCACACAGTCCATGTTCCCAGCAAGGCTCAGAGTAGAGACGTGACAAGGAAAACCTCTCAGTTTATTACGGTCACAAAAACCAACACATATTAAATGCCAGCTGTGTGCCAGCCCCAGGCTGAGGACGTCCTAATGGCTGTATTATATACATAAGTCGCTGCATTAGTCCTGTTCCCAGGTCAGGCCTCTGGTCCCGACACCCTGAATGCGGCCTGGATCAGGGCACCTGGAAGGCCATCTTCTCTAGTTTTGTGGCCACAAACCTCTGTTGTGCCGAGCCCTGTGCTGTTATCCATGGTCGACACATTTTCCAGGTCTGTTTCAGCGTCATTTCACGGTGTCTTCAACACAAGGGCTCCTTGCCCACCTTCCTGCGATTCTCTACCCCTCCTGTAGTGGGTGCTGTGCTGAGCCACCCCTTCCTCCCCTCATGACTGGGGCTCCTGGTCCCCAGCCGGGCTCCGTGCTAGGCGTCCCTTCATCTGAGGAGCGCCTCAGGGGCGGCCCCGATGCCTGGCTGGGGCTCAAGTAAAAGGTGCAGCCCCCACACCTGAGCATGGAAGGACTGTGACGGGCCAGCTCAGTCCCAGGGCTCCCCGGGGACTAGGCTGCGGCCCCTCCCGCAGGTGTGTGACACAACGTGTCCCTGTGGGTCATCCTGCCTCCCGCACCGTCACAGATGTGTTCTCTCTCCCAACAAGCCTCCTGTATGCAAGTCCCACCTACAGCGAGTGCTACCAGGAGCAGTCCCAGTGGACACTGGCCACATCAAGGCCCCTGTCCCTGGTGGCAGAGTGCTGACCGGCCCTGCACACGCTGCTGGTGTGCTTGCCGCAGGCCTTCCCAATGGTGACCTGGGACGCGGTCATGGTAGAAGAGAAAGCACCGGTTGGTGTCACGTTTTGGGAACAAGCAATCTTACGAACTCGGACTGGATGGCTTGGTCGGGGGAGCACCACTGCACTGGATGAAGAGAGATGCTGAGAATACCTAGTTACGGATGCAGGCGAATGGAGTGCCAAACAGGCAGAGGCCTCCTGGAGACAAGACGGTGCTCCTCTGTTGTACCCAGAGGGCGGAAAAGCTGAGTCAGTCCCAGGGCATAAAGGGCAGCAGAGGCTGGAATCTCAACCCTGGCAGGTCTCCCAAGCCATGTCCCAGGTCCTGACGTGGGAGGAAACGGGAGCTGAGGCTTGGTGTGGGGACATCTAGGCCGATGCACTCAAAACTCTCGCGTCCTCAGATTCTCCTGAACCCGCTGGGCTTGAAGCAGTGCCTCTTCCTCCTCCTCAAAGAGGAGGCGGGGACTTCCATTTAGCAAGCCGTGTGCTCTGGCCAGGTGACAATATTCCTGGGAGGACGGAGGAAGGGAGCACGCCCAGGAGGAGCTGGAGGCCCCACCAGCAAGTGTGGGAGAGCACATATGCGACGGGGGCCTAAGGTCGGAATGAAGGGACACAGAACACAGAACCAGCAAGAGCCGATCAACATGGGAGCACTCTCTTGTGGTCACGAATTGACCAGTTTGGCCAGCACCCCGGAAGCTGGTGCACTGCTAGGTTCTACGCTCCTGGACACATGGGGAGAGGATGGTCCACGTTAAGTGCGGGGAGAGTGAGAACTCCCGTGGCAAACTGTGGAGGCAAGGGTGAAAAGGCCCAGAGAATGGGAGTGCCAGGCTGGGGAAAGGCCGAAACCCACCAGCTGACTGTCCTGTGGGAGGACCTGGGGACACGGAACAGGGTCGGTCATGACATCTGAACCATCAGAAGCCAGGCGGGTGCCACCACAATGAATGGCAAGGGTGGGGTGGCAGCCAGGGGTGTCTGATCTCACGATGACACTACTATGTGGTGTTCCCAAGGGCAAGAGTGATGGGCAGCTGACAAGGGCGTCGATCAATCTGGACAATCCTGAGAATTAATTCTGGGTGATCAGGAGGCTGCAGGCAGATGCCCCACTGCAAAGTTGTGAAGAGACTGGCCCAGCTTCTGGACCTGAATGCCGGGAGCCTACCCAGACCCCACTAGGAGGGACCTGACCACACACATAGATTCCCTGGTCCTCCGGCAAAGAGACCCACGGTCATTACCTTGGTTAGCATACACTGGAGGAAGGGGAACACCCAAACATTTCAGGGTCTATTGGATAGAGTCTGAGATGACGGTGACACCCCTGGACCCTCTTTTAGGCTCATATCGTGGCCGTGTAATAAAGAGTCTGACTTGTAAGAGGCTCACAGCTGGGTCCACGGGTTTGTTTGGGGCTCATTTATTTATTTCCAATGTGTAAGTTCAATGGATATACTCATAATTGACAACAGTTCCTGTGTTAGCTCCTCTGGGTGTTGAAAGCTACCATAAAGGGCAAAGCTGAATGGAAGCCTCTGAACCTGCACCCCCACTTAACCAAGGCAGTAAATTAAAAACAGTATGACATCAATGGCGGAGCGGCAAGACAGTGCTACCTCAAGAAGGGCCAATGATACAAACGAGGGGTCCCCAGCGTATTCCCAGGTAACTCACCAGTCTGCGCCTTATAAAAACCAGGCAGAACCTGGAGTAGGACAGGGATCCACTGGAAATTCAGCCACGTGGTCGTCCAATACAGATGCCACATATGGTGACCTTACAAGAGCACATTTACAGACTCGAGACCTTGGCCACTGATCTGGAGACGGCCTTCTTTTCCAACTCCACGGAGAAGGAGCAGTGGTGGCGGCTTGCAGTAACACGAAACAGACAGCAGTGTATATGCACCGCCTTGCCTAGGACTTGTAAGGTCTCGAACCCTGTTACAATGTAGTTTTACGGGACCTGGGCCTTCTGGGTTTTGGCTGGCCTGTACAGTAACCACACACCACAGGTGGCTATTTGAGTTTAACTTTAAAATCAAGTTAAAACTAAATAAACATTCAGTTCTTTACTCACACTAGCAACATTTTAAGTGCTGAGGAGCCACATGTGGATCGTGGCCACCACACCGACCACACACAGTGTGTGAAGTTCTATTTGGACAACGCTGTCGTGAGCACTCTGCCAAACATCACAATTATCCGTTCTGTTTATGCCCTCATACTAGAGACAGAAGTAAGGGGGCCACGTGTCAGGAAGCTTGGTAAACACATGTACTCCAAGTGTGTGTGGGGGGGGTGAGCCTCAAAAATAGATCCAAGGCTCACCCACCACACAAGCAAAACTCTTAGGGGGTTGCTGTCTGGGCCATGTGGAGACACTCCATCCCAAACAAACTACCGTGTCCCCTATGTCCTACCACAACACGACGTGCGGTTGGCCCCTTTGGACTCCAGAGGCAGCATATTCCGCATCTGGGAATACTGCTCCCCCTCATTCACTGAGTCATCGGGAAGGCTGTCACCTCTGAATGGAGTCCACACCAGGACAGGACTCTGCAGCAGGACCCAATTGCTGTGTCAGCAGCACTGTCTCTGGAGCCAGGCGGCCTGACACGGGGTGCCGGACAGTTCTGTGCGTCTGCCCTCCGCATAGGGGGCTGTTGGCTCGTGCTCAACTTTTAATCACCCCTCACGCCCCTGTTCAGGCTAGCACGAAGGAATGATGACCCGTTCTGCAAATTCAGCAGACCGCAAAACAACGGACAGGATACAGTTCAGTTTGTTAATGTTGCTAAAAAGTATATGCATCGAAATGACATAAATATCCATAGTCATGTTTGCATGGTATGATCATGGGCATCTGAATTGTTCGCTTCCTTTCTAATTTTTTCTACAAATTACTTGGAAAATGAAGAAATAAAAATTAAATTCACTACCTCGTCTGTGAAGACAACTCTGACTTTCCCCGACAGAATTACATTTCGCCTTTCCTATTATATACATTCTATTACTTCCTGTGTCACCTGAGGTAAACGATGTCCTGAACGTCTTTAACTTTATAGTATAAAGAGTCTAGCTCAGTATCTGGGCACAGCAGTCATTCAAGAGCAGCGCTGAGTTGACCTACGAGTTGAGCCCTACGGATTATGACTCATAGTAGCTCTTCTATTTATTCCACTCAATTACTCTGTATCTAGTATATACGCTCAGGTGCTCACTTTGTAGCACAATTACTATTTTCACTGTCTGCTTCTATCTATTCTCGTCCTCATTAAGGGCTAACCTTTGTGTACAGGAGTTCCGTGGCACACCCATTAGCATCCACTCAAGTGTTAAGCATGGAAAACAGAAGGTCAAGAAATGCTTGTGAATGGCGTTTCTAAAGAGCACTGACCTGGGTATTACACACTTAAGATTAGGAAAATTTGGTTTTAACTTTCAGTCATGGAAATCGAGGAAGTGTGGCTCTGCTACATAAAGAGCTAATGTTTGTCGGAGGAAGTGACTAGGAAACTCAAACAGACGACCCCTGTGAAATCTACTTACACCAAACAATGGTTAGGTTTTACAGCTCCACGCTAAAAGTTGAAAGTTTTTAGACATAATTCAACAAAGTTATGTCAAAATCAACTTGCAAATCTGAGTTCAAGTCTGGGAAGAAAGTTGTAGACCTACATTCTCAAATGCTCAGCTGTGTTGAACGGCTCTACCCTTTAATTCCTGTGAACTGTTCTTCTATCTTTGGCACCGAATTAGTGTAAAAAGACACTGGGAGCTCTCGGCTCGTTTGTTGAAAGACCGACCGTTCCTGTTACCTTTCTGTGACGTTGAGAGGCCGGTCTCCCCTGTGTCACGGTGCACAGACACCTGCTTGCCGCGGTCCTCTTCTGCTCTCTGGGGGCTCTGCCCCTGCGTCCAGATGGTTTTCTGGGTGACGCCGGGGACACACTTAGGGCGAACCGTTTTCTTTGGGTCTCGCAGACCCCAGCTCAAAGTGGGCGCAGTCTTCAAGCAAGCTTTGTTGAGCACCAAGGGTGGCACAAAGAGCCGCTTCCCGGAGGACCTGCGCAGCTTCTCCGCACACTGTACAGCTCGTAAGAAAGTACAAATCATGTTCACGGAAAACCGGTCAGCGTTGGAAAGGTGACAACTATGACCTGCAAAGCTTCACGACCCAATACACACCCCGCCGGAGTGTACTCAGGTCTACACATTCACACCGGTAATTCTGCACGGCATGTTCGGCAAAAACGTTAGCTCCCAAAAGAAGGTGGGTCCACCTCCTGTTCTCTTCCGTGCTCTTTTTACTGGAATTAAAGTACTTTAACTACCTTCCGTACTGACATTCACACTCTACCCGCCATACCTTTGCAAAGTAAGTTGGGAAACCTCGGAGAATCCTGGGAATAGTAGTTCGAGGACCTCACTCCTCACCGAGTTACGGCAGTGGGAAAGGCGCCAGGACTACATTTCCCACAATGCAAGCCGGCCAGAGCCAGCCTTACACCACCTCCCAGAGTTCTCTGCGCATGCGCTGCTAGTATTTGGCACGGTGCGGGCGGGCGGGGCGTTTGAAGTGCCAAGAAACAAATTAGCGATTACAAACTTGGTGTTCTTGCAACTCTCTAGAGGGAACTGTTTAAGCTGGGAAATTCTCAGTCTGACCGTGGCTTTGTCGTCCCTTATGGGCAAATGATGTAGCCTTTGCGTTTCAGTTTTTTCCCAAAGAAACCAGACGGCAAGCAACACAAATTTCCCCAGAGCCAGCAGGTGGGGAGGACCGACAGGTCGCTGCACTGCCCACCACCAGTGTCCGAAACTTAGCGGCCCGCTTGTCGCGCGGCGTCCTCACCATCAGGTGGTCGGGTGCCGGAAGAGCCAGGGTCCCGGAAGTTTCTAGAACGGCTCTGGGAGCCAGCGGAAAGGCGGTGACGCCGGCTGTCCCTGCGCACGCGCGCCGGAGAGCGTCCCGGCGTCGAGTGGGCGTGGCGCGGGGCGGTGATCTCCTCCCTCCAGCCGCCGCTCCGCCTCCTGCGTGTCCTTCGGGTCTCCATGGCGACAGGACGCGGCCGCCTCCTGCAGCAGCACTGGCGCGGCCTCCAGGCGCTGAGTCTGGCGCCTGGCGGCGTTGGCAGGGCCGCAGGGCCCGCCTGGTTCAGGTGACTCTCGCGGGGCTGTGGGTCGGGTCACCGCTCTGCCACCCTTTCCCCCTGTTTTCATTCGTTCGGGTCCCGCGCGCGGCTCTTTTTAGTGCAGGAAAGGTCTGAAGAACCAAGAAGAAATCTCTTCAACTTGGAAACGTGGGGTTACCCCAAGTCCTGACACAAGTAGGCTAGCTTCCCCCCGGACACGGCATTGCTCCTTCCCTGAATTCTAGGCAGTGTGGGGAACAGGGAACCCTTGAGCAGCGCTTGGCGTGGATGCGTTCCCCCTGGGTCTGCGCATCACGGGTCTGCACCTGCGGGCCGCCCGGACGGCGGCCCTCCGGAACGCCCGCCCAAGTCGCTCGCAACTCCTCTGGCCGGAAGTCCACCTTCCGTCCTTCTTAGGAGTTTGTAAGTTAGGGACGTGGAGTCTACTCAGCAAAACGCTGCCGATTTTCTGTCCCGCTCCCAGCTCGTGAATGGAGGACACACCCCCTGAGCAGATAGTTCTGGCGGGCGGGTTGGTCTGGTGGTATCTTTTCCTGGGGCAGAAATTTCTATGTCGACTTCAAAGCCACATCTCCGTTTCTAAGCAAACCCTGAAGGGATGCCTGTAGACAGACACCCCTTGGTGCTCAGCTCCTAATCCCCTTTTTTCCTGGGCTTGTGCCATTCTTGTTCCAGTGTCTGGAGATCCGTCTCTCCTCCATGTCCCTTGGGTCCCCTGGATCTGAAGGGTGGTCTTCTTCCCCGTGACGGAAGGCAGCGGAAGGGGCAGGAGGACGCAGGGGACTGGAGCTTTAACTTAACTCTCAGGGCAGTGGTTCACTTCACAGTGGATGATCCAGCGTTAGAGGTTCCAACGTATTACCAGGGTACCTTACTAGTTCCTTCGCATTTTACGGCGAGTGGGTCCTAGCTTTGTGCCCATCATCTCAGTTTTCCAGGTGGAGGGACCATACAAAGAATTCTCATTCTTGAGATTTCTTTTTGCTTGCAAGTCTTCCTGATCTGTAAGATAGAGAAATTCGTACATATTATGCTTCTAATAAACCAAATGTCTGTGTTTAAGCATAAAAATAATTCTGTTCCTTAACAGTTCAACTTAAATTACTTTTCGTTTTCCTGACTCTCCAGGCCCATATCCCGTTTTCCTCCTAGGGTCCGTTACCCACTCACCCTGCTTTCAAAAGTGGGGCTCTGAATCTTAGTGTTACGGTAATAGTTGGTTCTTGAGAATAGCTGGATGCCACAAGCCTCAGGACAAGTAAAATGGTGACGGTGCCTTCAGAGCTTCTGTTCTGCAGGAGAGGAAAACTGGGGTTCAAGTAGGAAGCTTGAACTTTAAATCAATTTGCCTCTATTACTAAACTTAGTCTTTATATATTCAGCTCTGTTAGTGGGAAGCAGAATGATTTTTATGTGGTGAATCTTCTGTTACTTTGTAAGTTGAGCGAACTTCCTGGTGAAATGATGTAATTAGAGTCCCTGGCACGGGAGCCTGCCTGTCAACCTGTAATTTGGGGAGGTTCACATTCTTTATGGAAAAGAAAAATCAGCTAAGAATGATTGTGGATGGTCTAAAGTACATGGTTATTTTTATTGTATCAATGCAGAAAAATTAGATTTTATAAGAAATCAGTGATTCCCTTTTTAAAGAATTTTTTTAAAAAATGTTTATTTTTGAGGCTGGGAGGAGCAGAGAGGGGGAGAGAGAACCCCAAGCAGGCTCTGCCCTGTCAGTGTGGAGCCCGATGTGGGGCTCCATCTCATGAACCGCAAGATCATGACCTGAGCTGAAATCAGGAGTCCCACACTTAATCAACTGAGCCACCTGGGTGCCCCTCAGTGGTTCCCTTTTTAACACAAAATGTGAACATTTGTAAGTGTCATAAACTGTAAGAAATGTAGCATAAAGCATACCAGGTTCTATTTGATCTATTATATATTTTTTGGTTTATCCAGTATCAAAAATCAGGCTCAGAAGTTAATTTTCTTTCTCTTTTTTCTTAGAGGGTTAATTTTTCAAATCTATTACTTGAAAACTTTTTAAAACTAAATGTCATCTTACTAATTATGTCAGCTATGTGTGCACTTAATTTTGTAGACCTATAGATCTACCTGAGGACTTGCATGGAACTTACTGATTTGTTAACTGTGTGGCCCTTAAAAATGTGCAGTTGGTTTATTTCTTGGAGAAATGGAGATGTACCTTCAATAATACCAAAAGCCATACTGATAAGATGTAGAATGTAATCGGGTAGGATGAGCTTTGAAGGGACAGTCAGGGGATTAGGGCATTTGGGATCTTAAATAGTCACCGTGATTGCCTCGTTAGAACCATGGCCTTCTGACTTGTGAAACAGGGACTCATGAGATCTAGTTTAATTATGGAAAAGCCAAACAGCGGCAGACAGGCTGCACTTCTCAGATGGCTGCCAGTGGGCAGGGAATGCATGGGGACGTCCTTCTGACAGTAAAATGAGTGCAGTGGCTTCGGGGAGAACGTTAAGTAATTCAACCGGTAAGTACTATAATGCGTTTGTATAATTAGACCACCACAGATAAGTTGTTCAGGAGAATTCGACATTTGCATTATTTAAAAAAACCTTTTTGTGTGTGTGTGTTTACTTTTGAGAGAGAGAGATCCACAGAGTGTGAGCGGGAGGAGGGTCAGAGAGAGAGAGAGGGAGACACCGAAACTGAAGCAGGCTCCAGGCCCTGAGCTGTCAGCACAGAACCTGATGCGGGGCTCGAACCCACGAACTGTGAGATCATGACCTGAGCTGAAGTCAGATGCTTAACCGACTGAGCCACCCAGGTGCCCCTGCATTATTTTTTAATATCAAATAAGAGACCAGAGAACTCATGAGCTTTCTGTAGGCTGCGGCGGCTGGTGCTCCGGAATGGTATGAATGCCTTTGAGAACCGCTGCTCCTGCCTCAAAGGCCGTGCTGCGGTTCCAGACCTCTTTCGTATGGGAGTCTCAGTTTTGAAATTAAAACAACAAAAATCCCAGTTTTTTGCACATTCAATCAATATGTTAAGAAAATACTAGAAAATACACGGAGTTCTATCCCTTCAATTCTCTAGCCCCCTTTTAAAACCCACCACCACCATGGAGACCTGGGTGGTTCAGCCTCTTAAGCTTCTGACTAATGACATCGACCCAGCTCATGATCCCAGGGTCTTAGGATTGAACCCCATGTCCGGCTCTGCATTGACAGCCCAGAGCCTGCTTGGGATTCTCTCTCTCCTTCTCTCACTGCCCTCCGCCCTCCGCCCTCACTCGTGATCTCTCTCTGCCTCTCTCTCAGAATAAATAAATAAACTTAAGGGAAAAAAACCCCCATCACCTCAAAACCTTGTCATCCTGTGAATCAGACTTATTACTGGTTAATACCATTTTGTCTTTCCTTCCAGACTTCTCCCCCTTGTGTGTGTTTACTTTTCTCTTGAGAGAGAAAGACAAAAATATGATTGAGTATATCCAGATACCACCCGATGTTTTCAGTTGGTACGTTATTAATTTAGCAGGTAGATACCTTCTGCATGCCAGGCGTGTTGTGGGCGCTGCAGCCTCGGCAGTGAACGCAACTTGTGCTGGAGACCTGCTAATACGGACTTAGAATTCCCGGGGTAGTGAGCAGAGTGGATAAGGAAAATGCGTAGTGCTGGGGTGTGACACGTGCCCAGGGAAACACATAGGAGGGCGTCTGAAGTGTACATGTGTGTGTAGTATGGACTGGAGGCTTTTCTTTCTTTTTTTTTTTGAGACGGAGAGAGACAGTGGGGGAGAGGGGCAGAGGGAGACAGAGAGTATTCCAAGCAGACTCCAGGCTCAGTGTGGACCTGATGTGGGGCTCCATCCCATGACCCTGGGGTCCTGACCTGAACCCAGATCAAGAGTCCAGACGCTCAACCAATCGAGCCACCCAGGCGTCCCTGGATCGGGGTTTTAGACAGCATGGGCCAAGATGTTGTCAGGGAAATGGTGATGTGTGTGAATACCGGGGGGGCTGAGGGAACAGCCGTGCAGACGACTGGAAGGCACCGTGAGCTTATTTCTATCTCAAACCTTTTCACCTGTGTTGAAACTGTCCATTTTAATTGTCTGAACATTGTTACCTGTATGGAGGCCATGCTATTAACCAAAGCTTGCAGTGTTTCTGGAATTTTTTCAGTGCCGTCAGCTCTGAGACGGCCTTTGCTGAGTAGCATTTTTGGGCTCATTTACTTGTTTGGGATGTGTTTCTACAGGTGAAATTCTTGGCTTAAAAAAATGCATGTGCCTTTTAAAGATCTTAATGAACACTACCAGATGCGACTTTCCATACTGTCTTCACCAATTTATGTCCCCGCAGTGAATGAGATGTTCTTATTTATTTGCTCTTTGCCAGTTTGCTAGATTGAAACGGATCGATACAGCATATTAATTTACTTTTCTTCAATTCCCTTGGAAAGGACTCAGGGTAATAGATTTTATTTTATTTTTTTGATTGAAGAAATCTGTATGGCAGAAAGCTGTTATCAATTTACTAATGCTTTTAAACAAATTTATATTAGAGTGTATTCACTGAAGTTAAGGAAGCGTTCCTCAGTCTTCACGCAGTGTGTGTAGGCAGACCCTCAGACTTCTTGGGGTGACCGTTCGTACTGGCAGGGTCACCGGCTGGGACATCCAGGCAGATAGTACTATTTGATGGCGGAGTAATAGAAATTCCTTTTACTGAAAGCTTATGTGTTAGAAACTTCTGTCCTCTGAAGATATTTGATCTTTGAGTATGCAGTACAGGTTGGGATAGAATTACAAGAAGTTAACCACTTAAAGTAAGGAAAGCTTTTAAATCATTTTGAAACCTCTATGTAAAAATTGTGTATTAGGCTGAGTGGTGCCCTCCAAACCCATGTCCATGGAGCACCTCAGGATCTGATTTTATTTGGAAACGGGGTCTTTACAGATGTCATTAGTTAAGATGGGAACATAGTAGGTGAGGGTGAATCCTGAGTCCAGTGTGACCGACGTCCTTACGAGACCCACACCCTGGGGAGGTGGCCGGGTAAAGACGGTGGGGAGGGGGGTCGGGGGGAGAGGTCCGATTTAGTCGTCTTAGTTGCCAGGAGCTAAGAGACACCAAGGATGGTCCGCAGGCACCAGAAGCTGGAAGAGGCAGGAAGTTCTTCCTTAGAGACTTTGGACAGAGCATGGCCCTCCCTGCACCTTGCTTTTGGACGTTTGGCCTCTAGGACTTTAAAAAAACAATAAATGTCTGTTGTGTGAAGCCTCCTGGTTGGAGGTGGTTTGTTAAGGCAGCCCCAGGAAACTAATCCATTAGGAAATTGTATTTCACCTCTTATTACTGGGTGAGCCCCGGGTCAGTGGAGTTGAAGCTTTTCTGTTGTGGAAATCTTTGCTTAAATAGTACTTTCAACAGAAATACCAAAATGTACTTCACAGGCGCAATTCTCTGACACGAGGGGGAAGGCGTTGCAGAACTCTCCAGATCAGGACCTCTGCTGCCCTCCCCACCCCTCCTGTTGTGCAGAGCAAGGAGTGGACGCCAATGGCCGCCTCACATGACTGTGTTCCCAAGAACTCACGGGCTAGACGTCGGATAAGACAGAAGGCACATTGCATGTCTTCTGCTGAAGCTGGAGTGGAGAGGCAGGGGCGGCCAGCAGTGTTCACCTCGGGGAGTGTGTGGCCCTCCAGGATCTGGGAAGGTTCACGTCCTTCCACGTCTCCTAGGCCCAGCGGCCGGGCTGCAGATGCCGGCTAGTGTTTACAGGGGGGTATCACGTGCCGGCTGCTATGCTGTTTCTGGGGAGAAAGGCCTGTAAAGGGAAGACAGATGGGCTCTGCGGCAGCTCGGAGCACACGGTGGGGGGTTTGGGTTCAGGCCGGGCTGCGGGCGATCCGCCCCCCGTGCCTCCTGGAGCAGGCGGAGCTTGGGGTCTGGAAGCCTCCTCTGTTCGGGCCCTTCCATGGGGCTTTCATTCTGCCGCTTCCTGGGAGGTTATCGGCCTCCCTCCTAACTTCTTGTGACCCCGTTATCCAACGTGTCCGTGGAGCCAGCGTGGTAGAAAAACAGGGTGTCAAGCTCCTGGCGAACAAAGCCCATGCTGAGGGCAGTGGCAGTAGTGAGCTGAGCACAGGGGGCGTGTACTTTAGGGTTAGTCACACACGCTGGCTGGGAGGTCGGCCAGTGACTGACGTGTGTGAGTGTGTGAGAGTGTGTGTGAGTGTGTGTGTGTGTGATGAAGGAGCAGCTTCCAGACCTTCCAAGAGAAATAGCAGATCCCCCAGTAGCTCTGTCTGTGGGCTGCTGCCTGGAAACTGAAGGCTGTGGACTCCTTGCCCTTCTGGGCGTTTCAAATCCCTACCAGGCTGCTGTTGAGCAGTGCTGGTTTTGAGGGCTGATTTTTTTAAATTAAAATTTTTAATGTTTATTTTTGGGAGTGGAGGTGCAGAGAGAGAGAGGGAGACACAGAATCCGAAGCAGGCTCCAGGCTCTGAGTGCTCAGCACAGAGCCTGATGTGGGGCTTGAACTCACAAACCATGAGATCATGACCTGAGACAAAGTCAAATGCTCAATGGACTGAGCCCCCCAGATGTCCCTGGAGGGCTGACTTTAATAAAAATGTGTTTTAGTAACTTCTGAAAAGAACTGTGTAAAATACACCTTATTTCTTTGAATCTTAAAACCTATCGATTATTTATTTTTTTTTTTACTATCAATAATTTATTATTATTTACCACAAAAACAGAAAGATGGCCAGTTAAGACATATTCCATTGGAGGTGAGATATTTAAAATGCGAAAAGGATGATGTGGACGGGTACTGGTGTTTCTGTGGCCGTGGGCCCCGGCGCGAGGGTTGGGGCCCGTAAGCGTCCCTCAGGGACCAGCCGTGTCGTAGATGTGTGCACACCTGTGGTTCCCAGATCTCCAGTGTTTCGTAACCTGTTGATACTAACGTATGGTTGACACTGGCCTGTTGGTACATTTTGTTTTTTATTTTTATTTTTATTACATCCAATAAGTTTTACAGCCCCTCTTTGACAGGCTGACAGCCTCTAAGAGCAAGTATTGAATCTTACGTTTTAAACACATCAGAGTCAGTCCGGGTTTCAGGCTTACTTACCCCAGATACTGAAGGTCTCACCTCCCTCCCTGTCCAGAGATGTGGTTGTACAGGGAGTTTGTGGGTGAAGTTTATGAATCCGTCACAGTTTTGTAGAGGGGCCCGCACCCCGCCTCTCTCATCAGAACTCGACTTCTCCGTGCTCTCTCTCAGACGTGCCAGCCTGAAGCAGCGCGCCGGGTGGCGGGAGCTCTGGGGCAAGTTCACGGCTAACCGCTCTGCGTCCCTGGACAGGTGAGTCGGGCGCTCGGCCGCTCCCCTGGAGGGGGGGAGGCTCTGGGGCGGGCTCCTCAGGGGAAGGTTCAGTGCCACGTTCACCAAGCTGCTGTTCTGCGCTGAGAATAGAATGCGGAGGAAGGAAGTACCACGCCGAGCGTTGCTGTGAGTCATCAGCCTGTCACCAGTGTCATTATTAGACTGGGTTTATGAAGTGAACTTCTGAAAGTGACAAGTAAATTTTCCTTTTTAAAAAACGTTCTTCAAAATTATTCACTTGCTAGTTGATAAAGACCCTTGAAAAGGGGGAAGGAGGATTAAAGCGCGTTCTTCTAAAAGCCCCAGGGGTGTCTGGGTTCTTAGCCTTCAGCGCCCTCGGACCCCAGCCTGGCAGGGTTCCGCACGCTGACCTCCACAAGGAGATCGTGCGGTCTTTGTTTCAAACTAATTGTTTGAAACTGATGCTGAGCTGCCTGGGGATTTGTGCTGGGCGGACACAGGCCACCGGCTCTGCGCTAAGCACCGCGTGGAGCCCGATGCTGTCACCGTAGATGGTGGCGGTGGAGGAGGCGGGGCTCACATTGTGTCCGTATTGCCAAATTCACGTTCAAACATAAGTTACCCGATTTCAAGTTTGGGGCTTTTATTTTACTTTACGTTTATTTATTTATTTTGAGAGAGAGAGAGAGAGAGAGAGAGAGAGAATGAATTACAGAGTGGGAGAGAGCGAGCACGGGGGGAGGGACAGAGAGCGAGAGAATCCCAAGCAGGCTCTGCACTGTCCGCTCAGAGCCTGATGCGGGCCCGAACTCAGGAATCCCAAGGTCATGACCTGAGCTGAAACGAAGAGTTGGACGCTCACCTGACTGAGCCACCCAGGCGGCCCTGAGTTTTGAGTTTTGGGTAGTGTTTTATAACTCAGCTAACAGGGTACAGGGAGAGCACCCCTCCATCAAGCTGGTCTCCGGGTAGGCGGCGAAGAGGATTTTAGTCCCGTTAAATGATTTTTCCTGGATAAGATTTGCTGGGTGCCTTTCTGACATGTTTTCTTGATCCCCAAATCTACATTCTTTGGATTATAATTATCTAAAACATAATAGCCATGAATTTTTGTGAAATCTCAGACTCAAAACGTGGAAACTGTGTGCATCGGGTGACCCAGACGGTCCCAAAACGTGTGTCCTTGCAGCTTTGCCATCTCCAGCACCAGCGACCTTTTGTCACTGCAAGTGTCTGATATATTGACTCTGAATAGAAGGAATTTCATTTGCGGGGAGGGATTTAATCAATCCCTAAGCCAAACTGCTTGCTTCAACTCTCAGGCGGCCTCTGGTTAAATCTCTCTGAGGCTTCTGAGGAGGGGTAGCTCTGACTAGGGACACAGGCCAGTTGTGTCTGGCTTTCATCGTCTTCCTTCTGCGGACCCACTGCATCCATTCTCAGTGTTAACAGAGTCTTAGGACCGATGATTTCCCTATGAAACATTTGATAACCTGATTTTCACCACAGTTTAAAATTTTAAAATAGTTGAAATGACAAGTACAGAGTATAGGCGGCTGTTTTAAATTGGCCAAAGGGTTTACTGCCTCACTCCTTTATTCCGAGGTCCCCACCCCTCACCCCAACAGTTGCCGCTAGCTTTCTTTTCGTTGTTTTCCTGCCGAAGGTCCATACCTATCCATTCCTGACTTTGTAATATTGGTAAGGCTTTCTAGACACTTCGGGTTCCGATAATGTTTTGTCAAAGTGTGAGGTTATAGAAATATGGAGAATGGGATGTTGGGAATGCACTTCAATGTCATGTATTTGGGAAATGAGAAAAAAGGGAGAGAGAGTTCAGAAAATCTTACGGGTCCGCCGTCTCCATAGAGCCCTGGAGGAAGGCCTCGAGCACGGGGGACGTGAAGGAAGAGGGCGGTGAGGGCGGTGAGGGCCGGGGAGGGAGGGAGCTGAGACTTCCCAGTCCAGTCTCTGTGAGGAGGCGGATTCGGCGTTATTCTCATGAATAGCTAAGAATGCTTTCTTTTTCTCTTATTTCCTTTGATCTCACAGAAGGGTGTGCGTACGTTCAGGAGGGAGGGAGGGAAACCCTGCTCGTTGATTCCCAGCGCGTGAGGATGGTTGACATGCCCGGGAAGTCAGGTTCCTGCGCCCTGGGGTCTCTGGGTGCGTCCATGTCACGGGGACTGTGTGAGGCGGGACATTTCAGTTGAGAAAACGGGAAGATGAGGGTGCGGTTTGCCCTTCGTATGGGCGCGTGCTGGTCACCTTCCGCCTGGAGATGAACAGCCCGGCGTTTGCTGGGTGACCCCTCGCCCGAGTGCATGCCCACCTCCCCCGTCTCCTCCCCTCCCTCAGCCTGCCTTCCGAGGTCCTGCTGAAGATCTTCTCCAACTTGGACGCCGTGACCCTGCTGTGCGCCGGATGTGTGAACAGACGCTTTCATCATCTGGCCAATGACAAGTAAGGGGAAACCAAATCTCTCTGTCATCTTTGGATGGCATGTTGACGGGAGTCATGGAAACTAGTAAGACCTTTTACCCATTTATTCAAATTTAAAATAATTTCAAAAGTATGTTTAGCCATTGATGGGACATGTCTAATACTTTAAGTGGCCAAATGGTATTTTCAGAGATTTGCATTTATATGCTTAAAAAATATCTTTGCATGAACTGAAAATGATCAGACTTGCTATTGGTATAGCTGCCGTCTCCTTTGTGGAAGAATCAGTCTGTGTGTGTGTGTGTGTGTGTGTGTCCGTATCCACACAAGTGGGTTCAAGGGAAATAAGCATGTTCTTGACAGTAGTTCTAGAATGGATGTAGAGTGATTTTTGTGTCTCTTTCTTAATGACTCTTTATAAGAGGTGAAGACATTTCACTGAAGCAAAATGTAGTCAGGGATTTTTCCTGAAACTGATCCAGAATCCCAAACTGCAGCTTTTGGCAGGGTTCTGACTTTATTTAAGGATGGAACTCTGAATACTTGGATACGGCGGTAGATTACAAGCTGCTTGGTGTCTCTAAACACCCCCTCTCCCCGCTGAACTCCGTAGGCCCAGACGACTGGTCTAGTAATACTCTTTGCATGCTTTTGTTAGTAATTACACACCTGTCCCACTTTCTTGGGGGTTGTCCTTTAAAAATCTAATGAAATTACCCTCATGTTTGCTTTCTTTTGAAAGGAAATATCTTATTTGCATACACCGGATTTTATTTTTAAGAGTCC
This sequence comes from Mungos mungo, assembly GCA_004023785.1. NCBI lineage: Eukaryota > Metazoa > Chordata > Mammalia > Carnivora > Herpestidae > Mungos > Mungos mungo. The sequence goes on along the minus strand of PISW01003421.1, from coordinate 156,553 downwards.
TACTGTGATTTTATAGTGAGACTTCAAAAAGGGCGTGTTGACCATCAAACTGGTAAACACGTGTTTGTGAGCAGTTCATGGTATTTTCTGCGCGTTACTTCTGGAGAGGGCAGGGGTGCCTGCTGTAGCCAGTGACACTGATGACTCATGGCCAGGCCTGTGTGCAGGGGAGGGGTCTCCCTGACGCCCCCCCCTACATGGGCGGGGGCTGCCCCCTCCCTGCGTGTGTTGCCTCCTTCAGCCTGAGCTCCAGGCTCTGCCTGCGTGGGGGGTGAGGGTGCCGCCCGGTCAGGCTGGATCGGGATCATCACGAGGGGGTTTATTTTCCAGCACCCTGCGAAGCACTTTATCAGAGCGTTAAATTGGCCCCATTTTGTCAACAACTTGTCTGATTGAAGTTGTTCTGTGCCTGACTGGTAGTCAGAAGAGCTAAATATGCTCTTGTCCTCAAAAACACCTTAGTTGGTATTTTTTGTTTGTTTGGTTTTTGTTTTTTAACAGGATGGGGCATCGGGTAATCAAGAAATGAATGTGTCTGCGTTTTGAGTACTTGTTAAAAGCATCTTAGACCTGATGTTTGTGTTTTATAAATAAACAAGTGGAACAGTCCGCATAGTGTTTTAATTCTGTAGGATGTTCTTTTTGGATTTGCTACGGTAACTTCAGTAAGATAATGGCATGTTAAGTGGCTGTTCGTACAGATGTCAGGTGTGGTTGTGACCGGAGGTGTGCGGGGCCCATGCTCTGTGTCCCCTCCTGACAGTGTGTGTTTTGTAGTCTGGGAGTGCGGGCACAGGGACAGGAGCAGGCAGCTGCAGTTCATGCGGTGCTGATGTGAGAAATTTGGGAACACTTATGTGGAGTAAAATGATGAGTAAAATAAATTTTGAAGAAAATATGAACAAGCTTTTCTGCAAAGGGAGTTCTAAAAAGTGTCTATTCAAGGGATTTTGGCAAAAACAGTTTCAGATTTACCTAGATGTACTCAAATAATCATCATTTTGCAAGTCTTAGCTCACGTACGAAAACCCAGAAATTTCTGAACTGAGAAGATAAATACCTTAAGACAGAAAACTGGGTGTGAAATGATTTGTGGGGTGAGAAATGTTTTGAAAATGCCTACTAGAGAGTGAAGTCCTTAGGGTTCTATGTGTTTGATCGAAAGTGAGTTTGATGGAAGGTCCATGTCTGACCTGGATCCAGGAGACATGTCCACAGGTCGCGCGTCTGAGAGGTGCGCCTGGCTCCGTGCTTACTCCTGGGTGAGCCGAGCACTTTGGAGCCTCCAGAGTGCCCTGGCGTCCCCTCCGGACCCCTCTGGGGGGCCTTGCCTTCTCCAGCTGCCCCTTGGCCCTTGGCCGTTACATCCCGCCCTGCACTAAATACAAATGTGGGGACGTGAATTGTCAAGTAGTTACACTTACTTACATAAAGCTCACCCTTTATAGTAGGACATTGATTTTAGCCCCTGCCTCAGTTTCCCCTAAGAGAAGTTTATTTCTTCCCCTGAGGGAAGCGCTGGGAGAGGTGGCTCAGGCTCACGGTGGCCCCTCTAACTGCCACTGCTCCTGTGACTTCCCGTCGGGGTGTGACGAGTGGGAGGGACACGGGCTGGGTCAGGGCTGAATCTGGGTTCAGCCTTGTGGCTCATTGGCTCTCGAATTTGGATAAATTATTTGGTTTCCCTGATTTCGTTTCTCTGTTACTGAGGAGGCAGGGCAGCACAGGGCATGCGTGCGCTGCGTGGGCGCAGTCCTGAGTCTCTGGCTCCTCAGCACAGACGGCCTGGCCCGATCGCTTGGCACTGGGGCCTCGCGACAGGGTCTGTTGAGTGGGGGCCGTGATTGTAGCTACTTCTTGTGTTTGCTGACGACGCAAGTTGTCCGCGTTCGCGAAGTACTCCAGTAATGCTTAACCCTGCACAAAAGTCGTAGCTGTTCTTTCTTCGTGTTTTGCATTCATTTTGCAGTGGATTTCTTCATTGTCTTCTTTTTGTGCAAGCATTACACGTTCATCGTGGAAACACTGAAACGTAGAAAACAAAAGGAACATCCAGTTCCGTAGCTGTTGGCATTTCTCTGTGTGTGTATGTGTATATATATTTCCTTTCCAATCTTTTAAAAAGTGTTCGTACTTAAAATAACAAAATAGGGGTCACTTTGTGTATTTCTTGTTATTTTTCTGTAGTTCTTTATCCAGTGATTGCTGTGGGAGGGCAGTGGTTTGGATGATGTCGAATAACATGAGGTCACTCATTTTAACCTGACCGGGGCCTTTTCCTTTCAGTACGGACTTCTGGGGCGGGTTGGTCTGGAACACGCCCCTCGAGCACGCGAATGACTGGCAGCGGCCGGCTCGATTTGTGCACGGAGCCGGCCTGTTAGCACAGATTGTGTATCTCTGGTGTGTCCCTCCCGCAGGCACATGACTGTCCTGTCGTTAATGTCGTTCCTCCTCTCCCTCAGTTTTCTTTGGGTCAGAATCTATTCCGCGGCCTTTTCACCTAAAAGGTCTAATTGGAAAGCTAAGTCTGCCGAGAAGCCCGTTGGATCTGGGACGGTGCCGTCGGTGAAGGATAAAGAAGCCGGGTACTGGAAGAGGGAATACATCTCAAGGCAAAGAGCATCTGTGCGGGCGGCGCTCGCCCAGGTCCTCAAGCCCGTGAGCCACTACACGGGCCTGCCGGTGAAGACCAAGGAGGCCCTCAGGTACAGCTCCCTGCCGAGCCGCGGGCGCACCGGGTGCCCCCGGGGGCTGCGCCCGGGCCGCTTTACAAACAGCGATGGTCTGAGCTCAGGGTGTGGCGCGTTTCAGGACGTGTGCGTGCACATTAGACCGGGAGGGGACCGTCTCTTGGTGACTCCCCATGCTTCTGCGTGTCTGTGGGCTACGCGGTGTTTTCCTGCTTCGTATAAACGGTCTGCGGTTTGTATGAGAAGCAGAGATCACCCGTCATCTGCTGCAGTAAAGCAGGAACATCCAAAGCTCCCCCTCCTGGGAAGAACTTTGCCTCATGTACATGTTGCCAGTTCTGAGAACATAGTAGATGGTCAATGAATGTTTGTTAGGTAAGGAGAAGAGTCCAAAGAGGACCATTGATGAAATGAAAGTTTATGGCAGGCACTTTCTGAGAACTTTGGCTTTTCAGGAACTAGATCCTTTAGAGACGATATGTGAAATTGACTTTAGCTTTTTTTTTTTGCAACGAGGCCAACATTGTTAGTGTTTCTTTCCCCAGAATATCTGGTTTAGGTTGGGTAATAATATTGAAAGAAAAAAATGGAAAAGAACACATCATGGAGCACATTGACCTGTCCATAAACGATTCATCAGTGATGGTCACGTGGTATGGCAAACGTTGGCCCCGGCTGGCCAAGCTGTCAACCTTAGATGTGTGTGGTGTGACCCCAGTTTTCATGGACCGGACCAACCCTCCCTCCAAAAGTGGGTAAGTACTAATTCAACAGCAGCTTTGGGTGAGAACATCTGATACGTAAAAACTAGTTGTTGTTATTCCTTTTTTAAAATGTTTATTCATTTATTGATTTTAGAGAGAGAGCATGCACGTGAGGAGGGGCAGAGCAGGGCGGAGGGGGACAGGGGATCCCAGGCGGGCTCTGCGCTGTCACCGCCAGTCTCAGACCCACAACCTGTGAGGTCACGGCCTGAGCTGACACCACGAGTCAGACGCTCCACCAGCGGAGGCTCCCAGCTGTCTCCGTTGTCCCGTTCTCATAATTTAAAGATACCGCCAGTGTCTGTTAATTTGATTGCATCTTAAAAACACTTCTCTTGCACTCTGGATCACTGTAGAAGAGAACAAGAATGGATTTATCACCTTTATGATTAGATCTAAATTTAAGTTCTTCATATCTTGGTTGTCTGTAACAGAAAATAATATTCTAGTTAACGAAGAGAATACTATTCTCGTTAACGAAATTCCTAGGTGATTGATGGCTAACCTTTTGAGCCTTTTAGTTTTAACCATTTTGATGCAAAGGTATATAAAACTATTATATCTTTCTTTTAGTAAATGGTACAGTAATCATAGTCTAAACATTAGGACATACAGGACTTCTTATTTTTATGTGCTTCTCTGTTGAACTGACTGGATGTCAGTAGCCCAGTCTTTCTGGGCCTCAGTTTTCTCATGTGTGAAATGGGGTGATAATGACGATGGTGATGAGTATTTAGCATGTGTGGCTGCTGTGAAGATGCAAAGTGGCCTCAGTCAGCTGAGTGTGTGCTTATGTCCCTCCCGAGGGCCTCTGCTGCGTCTGTGCGCCTTGAGGTCTGTCCTGCTCGCTCTTCCTGCCATTAGTCACTTTCTCCTCAAAGCCAGATGCTTCCGGCGGTGGCGTCCTGGCGCCCCGAGGCCCCGGGTGCACCTGGACGTCAGACGCGTGGGAAACACGGGTCGTGGCTGCCTTCTCCAGGCTCGGCTGCCGGCCCCACCGGCCCCCCCACGGCCCCGCAGCCTGTGACACTGCAGCGGCGTTGACCGCGGCACTGTCATCCCGGCCAGCGCGCTGTGGCCTCTCTCACACGGGTCCTCGTGACGGACGCTGTTGTCCGCGGCAGGACCGCGTTCCTTCAGGGCGCCCCGGGGCCACAGACTCACATCTGCAGCTTGGTGGCCGTGACCTTGTTGTGTCAGGGATCACACGTGAGCCTGTCACGCCGGGCGGGTGAGGGCGTTGGGCTGCTTAGTGCCGGCGGAGCCAGGTCGGATCGCAGTCTGAAAATAGCCTTAATACTCCGAAGGGCCACATGTGAATTATTTTCCCTGATTATGTTACTGAAGATATTTTGGAAGCATGTTTACTTAAAAAAATTTTTTTTAATGTTTTTTTACTTTTGAGAGAGAAAGAGAGCATGAGTGGGGGAGGGGCAGAGAGAGAGAGAGAGAGAGAGAGAGAGAGAGAGGGAGACACAGACTCTGAAGCAGGCTCCAGGCTCCCAGCTGTCAGCACAGAGCCTGAAGCGGGCTCGAACTCACAAACGGTGAGATCATGACCTGAGCCAAAGTCGGACGCTTAACTGACTGAGTCCCCCAGATGCCCTAGAAGCATGTTTACATTTTTAAGTAGCACCTCTATTTGGAGAAATCTCTGAAATTTCACATGGTATCATGATGGACACCAGATCGTTCTAATGTAACATTTAGGTTTCATGCGTGATGAAATTATGTTGGGAGAATCAGTCTACAGTCTCTGTGCTAATCTGAACGATGTGTTACCTGGCATATCAAGAAGTATTACTTATATGCATCAGGACAACACTGGTAACCTCAGTTAAGCTGGTCACGGAAGACCAGGCAGGGCGTGCTGAACGGTAAAGCTCAGTTACAGAGGCTGTGCTCCTGAAAGCTGCCCTCCAGGTCAGGAAGACTGGACTCTGCGCAGTGACAAATGCTAGAATTCATTGGGAAAATTGATTTAATGTAATTTATTTCCATTAAAACTCAGTGGACTTCAGTCAGCATTTGATAAACTGCAGAGAAGAGACACAGGAAGTGTTTTCCAGGAATTTGTGTTGAGGGCTCTTTGATCGCAAGTCTGAAAGCAAATGTTTCTCATGCGGAAGTGCAAATGCTCGTGTGCAGCCGTGTGACAGCAAAGGGAAACTCGGTTATTGTTATTTGGGTCTGTTTTGTTTCCTCGATGGAAACACTGTTTTCAAAAACAGTGAAAGCCTTGTTCCATTGCAATTTGAGTTTCCCCGTAACGTTTGCCTTCCTAGCCCGGCTCATTAAGTTTCCTGCTCTGGAAGTGCTCTCCGTCCTGGGGTTTGTGCTGGGCCTCCCCAGATTTGGGAGGAGGCTTGAGGAGGGATCAGCCTTCGTTTCTCTCTCGTTAGCCTGTGAGGCCAAGGCACACGGGGTCTTAGCCTGTTCTCTGTGGGGTCGTCCGAGCTGCTCTCGAGCTGTGGTGGTGACTGTCCCCACCTCGGGCACACTGAAGAGTGTAAGGGGAGGGCTTCCACGCCACCGCCTGACCTCCTCTGTCGGCACCAATAATCATGGTGGGCGGGACTACCGTTTCTGAGCACCTTAGCGTTGGATTTAAGGTTTCAGCTCCAGTTTCCCTGATGCCATACTCGTGTTCCCACTCTGTCCCAGCGTATCTGCCTACACGGAGTGTACTTTGAGATCGTACCTCACACCCATGTTCACTGACCACCTCTCCCCGGCCAGGGTGGTTTTCTGCACAAAAAGTCCTTTGCAAATGGAGGGAGGAGCCAAGGAGGTCTGGAAGCTGCGGATCTGGTTTTGATGCTTAAGCCCTCTGCCCCCACCCCCATGCCTCCACCCTGAAACAGCGAAGTCATCAGTTTTCTGATTCTTTTCCTTAACGCACATTTGAACGCCTGTCTCCTCCCAGCTTGTGCGTCAGGTGCTGGAGGAGGTGCTTGAATGCCACGTGGCTGCGGCTCCTCAGGGACTTTCCTCCAACGCCGAGCTATGCCAACTGACTCAGGGACTTTCCTCCAACGCCGAGCTATGCCAACTGACTCAGGGACTTTCCTCCAACGCCGAGCTATGCCAGCTGACCGTTGAGATCTTATCTCCTTTATCATTTCCTGAACAATCTCTAGGTCCTTGGAAATGACACCCATGTTTACCATCATAGTGCTTCTAGAATGTTTCATTCTGGTATTTTTAAGTCTCACGATGAATAGCAGAGTTGCATTTCCTTACACATTGGACTTATTACTCTCAGACTGTAATTCTAACATAGAGTTCACAGTGGATCTCTTCATGAAAATCCTCAGGATTTTGGATTAAATTCATTTTCCGATATTAAAATTTTCACTCTCTCTGAGTTATCCTTGATAGTAACTTGGAAAGGTACGTATATCTGCTCCCATCAGCCTACCGAGACCATCTGCTTTTTTGTCACGTAAAATGTTTCATCTTTGCTTATGCCTTGGTTCCCTCACTTAGGGATTCATACAATTACAGTACACACGAGAACCTTCTTTTGATCAGAGCATCGTGCTGGGCTTTGAGGGCAGAGAGCAGAGCACGGGTCTTCCGCAGCCTCGTGGCTCCTCCACTTCGGACTGGGCCGTTGAGTGGACAGTGAGAGCCAGGAGGAGGGGACGGAAACAGGGCTGGACAAGGAACTTGGGTGTTTATTTACGAGATGCTTTGCGTCCCCTGACCCTCAAGGCACCGTTCATTCGCAAGGCTCACATCAGCACGCTCTTTAAAAGTATGTTTACGTACACTTGAGAGAGCTGATAACTACAGTTGTGGAAGCTCACTTGTCTCTTTCCTTCCCTGGGCATGGATGTTCAAAGACCTCGGTGGCATTCCTTAATTGCGAAGTACAACCTGAGTAACTTAACCAAATCCACCATGATGGGCGGGGACAGACTCATTCGGATCCTCTGCCTGCACCCGGGCCTCCTGGTGGGGCTGTGGAAGGTAAGCTCTGGGCCCCTGCTGTGCGGTGCCCGCTCCCTCCCACCCCCCGTGGTTCCACATTTGCTCACCCTGCGCATGACGCCAGATGTGAAGTCCTTCAGGCTGTCTACTCAGGGCATTAGTTCTCTCTGACCAACTTGGCTCGTCTGGCCGAATGGCCCCCTGCTCTGCGGAGGCGGCTCTGCCGCTCTCCTGTCATCGATGTCCAGCTCCCTGTTCCTGGCGTTTGTCTCGGTCACATCCCCAGAATCTCACCCCTCTCCTTCCAGTCAGTCCGCGCTCCTTCCTCAGTCCCAGCCCCCCGCCCCCCAAGTCTCTCTTACTGCGTGTTTAACCAGTCTCCACCTGTGTTTCGGATCCTGTAGACGTGGCCTGGAGTGTAGCCTGCCCTCCAGGGTCAAGTGTCTAAAGCGTTATCCTTTCCCACTCCTTCTGGGATTGTTTTCTGGGCCATCACATCAGTGAAAAGCAAACCCGTGTGATGCTTCTCTGTGCACCACACGTGTGCTGAAATCTGTGGCTTTGGCCTGTGGGTGTTTTTAGACAGAAGTTCACAAATGTGATTTTGAGGGTAATAGCATGTGTGTATAAACAATGACTGGACAGAACCAAGGTCAACGGCATCATTCTCTTGTCATAACTTTGTCTTTCTCAACCTGCTGAGGCGGTCCCTTTCCCTCTGCTCGCCGCATGAGGGTGACCCGTGGCCCAGGGGGCAGTTTGCTTGCTGGCTGTGTCCTTGACTGTCCCACATTGTTACGAGGACCCGGTCAGTCCGGTTGTCCTCTGGCCGGCTACTGCTGGGTGGTGCCTCAGATCGACCTTTCTGGGGTCCTAGACCAGTGAGCATGAGCTGTGAATTTGGGGGAAAATGGATGTCTATTCCTCCTCAGTCACACTTTCTGCTGCTCAGGCTGGTGGGTGAATGTCTTCATCCCACTCGTTTTGTCCAGCCAAACAGGTACTCAAGAGAGGAATGTGGGCCACTCTGTTCCGTGTTGGTGGAACTGATCTTGTGTAGGTGGAGGTCTTACCAGTATTCCCCTCTCTTAGAAAAGAACCTGGAACTAACAGTGTGTATCTTCACAGTCATCCCGTCTAATAGAGTATTTGGATATTTCACGAGGGCTGGGGTGTTCGTCCTCTTGGTACCGCACATGTGCCGCACATTTGGGTGAGTTGTGGCCCTGCTGTCAGGACGGCCCAGAAGTCTTACTGGATAGTCATAATGTATTAGCAGTAATAATGCATTAGTGACAATCTTAACAGTTATAAGAGACTATCTGTAAGATGAATGTGCTGCGATCTTCACCACGACCTGGTGAAAAATTAAAATATTTCTGTTGAAAAATGTATTCTTTCTAATTAACTTTTCAGAGGGAGGAAGAACTGGCTTTTGTTACGGCAAACCTTCACCTCCATCAGCTTGTGGAGAAGAGCACGTTAGGCTCAGCCACCGTGTACGTATTTCTGTGTCGGTGCATCACATTGTTGTGCAATGTAAAGGACTAGCAGGTGATACCATCTGAACATGCTGAGAACAGCTACAAAGATATTCTGTTTTTAATCAGGAGACACAAGCCAACAGGCATAATTACTTGGCTGTGGCTAAAATAATTGGATTATTCACGACGTATTTGCTGTATTTGCTCTGGGTTAAGCATTATGTCCCGAGTGGGGGAAGGACGGCTTCGCTACTGCAAGGACCCAGCGCATCAAGATGCTTCCGGTTCTTGGCACTGATGTGCGTTTCCATATATTGCGAGGCCTGCAGATGTGTTTTGCTTAGCCTGACGCCGTGTGTGTCTTTCCATGAATTTGCAGGTCTTTGGGTGGGGAATATGCTTTTCATTTCACTGCACCTTTCAGACTTTTTTTTTTGATTACCTGAAAAGCTCTGAATGCTTTTGAGTTTGTTACCTTATGTAGTAAGGTTTTTCTTATTGAATAAAACTTGGTTCGTCATTGCATTGGGTCTTCTGCTCGGTTTCCTAACCCAGAGGTCCAGAGGTCTGTTGTTTGGTGCCTTTTCCTGCTGAGCCACTCTGGCCTCTGGTTACTGAGACTGTGGGGAGCAGAGCTGCCTCGTAGAGCCGCTGTGCTGGGCAGGTCCCAGAGACACATCCACCCCCGGTGACCTCGTGGGTGCCTCTGGAACTCATTCCTTTGCCTGTTTCTAGAGAAGCTGGTGAAAGGAACACAGAGTTCTCCTGAGTTCCTGGTGTGGAGGGTTATCAGGACACTGTGGAGGACTGATAGGAACCGGTGTTGAGATGGATGGTCATGTTTTTACAGAGTATTTTCAGTGAGAGCGTTCTGTCTCTGGCGTTGACAAACCTGTGTGTATGTTTTGTTTTGCTTTTTAGCCCCTACGAGCTACCTCCACACACCCCTCTTCTGGACGACAGCCCGGAGCATGGACTGCACGGCTACCAGCTCCACATCGATCTGCACAGCGGTGGAGTTTTCCACCTGTGTGGGACATTTCGCGGTCTCTTTACCAAGAAAGGTGAAACTGATTGAGTTTTTGTTTCAGTATGAAGTTAAAAGGTTGGAGACAACAGGGGACCAAGTTTTATATCTGAGTTAAGAATAGTTTCTTAACTGATCACCGTTAGCTCTCTGTCTTCCCAGACCCATACCTCATTCTAGGACTTGTGAAATACTGTGGCTGGACCTAGTCTCTTTAGTTTCTGTCTCCTTCCTCACCATCTCTCTACCTTCTAGAATGTTCTCTACTCGTCTTTTCTGCTGATCCTTCCCTTACTGTTTTGCCCTGCCGTGCCTCTTCCCTCTGCCCAAAACTTTGTCCCTTCTTTCTCCAAGGAATTTGGTAAACTTGCTCACAGGGCCAATGTGTCCCCTGCCCAGGAGAAGAGTATGGAGAAACCTCCATTCTGTATGTATGGCGTCCATGATTATCATGCTTACCAACACCGAGGCCGAGACAGGAGCAGGCCGTGAAGGGAGGGGACCTCAGCCAAGTGAAAGGGAAGAAGGAAGTTTGGTGTAAAGAGTTGTATAGATTCGGGGCGCCTGCGTGGCTCAGTCGGTTAAGCATCCGGCTTCAGCTCAGGTCATGATCTTGCGGTTCGTGGGTTCGAGCCTCGTGCCGGGCTCTGCACTGACAGCGAGCTCAGAGCCTGCTTCAGATTCTGTGTCTCCCTCTCTCTCTGACCCTCCCCTGCTCGCAGTGTTTCTCTCTATCTCTCAAAAGTAAAAATTTAAAAAAAAAAAAGAATTGTATAAAGTTTAACATTTTTGGTAATAGTATTTTATAGGGGAAATTTTATACTCCATTTCTGAATATGCTGTTCCCCAAAATTGTTTCATCTAGTGGATTTGACATCCATTACTAATCCCCTGCCTAAGTCAATTTCTTTTAGAGTTAGCGATTTTCTAATTATGTCAGTGTTCCTACATTTATTAGTTGGGTTTTTGTAGAAGACTCCCCCACATCAGGTAGCGAGCTCCTGGAGTGGCGGGGTGAGTGCTTCCATCCTCTCTCTCCTGACCGCCAGTGTTCCGACTGAGAGTTAACGTGATTGGTGTGATCATCACCTCCTGTGGGTGCAGATTATTTTGAGTGCGCTCTCTTTCTGTCTTTGTTGTTTAGAGTCATTGTGGATTCTTGGTTTTTAAATTTATTTAATAATTTATAGATAATTATAGGCATTCTTTTTGAGGCTAAAATTGTCCTTAGTTTGATCAGTGGGACCTACTTCAAGCGGGCTTCTGTGCCCTTTTGATACACCTCCATTTGAGTCTTCGAGTCTTTGCTTTTTGACCCAGGACTTCTAGGTTTTTCTGTGCTTCTTAGCATTCTTATTAGAAATATGTCACATGTATATCATGACCTGAGGTGAAGTGACACCATTGTTGTTAAATTGTTTTATCCAAGAATGTGGTTATGTTTTCATTTTGTTCAAAAATACTGCTATGTCTTGTAGGGTGTTTCAGAATTTTCTCATTTCTTATTTAGGTCTTTAGTATTTCATCTCGTTACTTCTCTCCCATTATATCTTCCAGTAGGTGTGTAATGTTTTGTGTGACCTTGGTCTCAGGTCACTCCTGATCTCATGGAATAAGTTGGGAAGTATTTCTCCCTCTTGAATTTTTGGGGGGATTTTGCATAGAATTGGCAGTATTTCCTCCTTAAATGCTTGGTGGAATTTACTCAGGAAGCCACGAAGGCCTGAAGTTCTTTGTGGGAATGTTTTTAACTATAGTTTCAGTTTCCTTTATAGACATAGGGTTACTTAGGTTATCTGTTTCTTCTTGTGTAAGCTTTGGTATTTTGTGTCTTTTAAGAAATTTGTCTAAATATTAATTATGTTAAGACTGACCGGTGGGTTAAGGAGGTTTTTGGGCCTGCTCCTTCTATTACAAATTTCTCCATGAATGTTTACCAAATGATGGAGACCCGTATCCATGAGTTTATTAGCGATTGCAAAAATAACATTTCCCTAGTCCTACCCTTTCTTCTATGTCTATTATCTAGAATTCTTCTATAAAAAAGGGTTTTCTCTTACCAACTATTTACTTAGCTGGAGCATAATTAGTACAGGTAAGGCAGGGTCCGTTCTTGAGTCTTTCTCTTTATTTATAGAACAGTGATTAATGCTCTAACAGTCGTCAAAGATGTCTTAGAGGTTTTTGTGGGGGGATAGTGTTATTTTGAACTCATGGATTAAAAAATGTCTATTTTCAGTCATTATTCCTTTTGTAGTCATGGTGATGTGCAAATTGGCCTGTCATTAGTCATCTTCTGTGTTCTTTTGATGTGGCTCTAGTCAACTTCGGTAGCTTGCTTGTGTTCTAACATGACGAGACACCTCAAGGTCCTTGTCCTTGTTTGTTGCACAGTTCTGGAATTATCCTTTTCCCCCAGGAGCTCTGGTTCCTCTTAGCTCCCACCACACTGTGGTGTTTAGAAGCCAAAGTCTGTACCCTGAAGATGCATGTTGCTCTCGGATTTTTATTCCTTTTAGGGTATTCAGCAGGCAGGGCTGAGAAATTTGTAGATTTTCTAATTGTGAAGAAATAAATCATGTATACATTTAAAGATTTTAAGGTTTTTAATTAGCTGCTTTGATTATACTTCTATCTCTTTTCTAACGCTAAAAGTCTTGTTCCAAACAACATCAAAATAGATAATAATTTAAAAACAACAATATTGATATTGTTACTAGTAATGAACCCATTGAATGTTCTTTTAATTAAGTTTTTTTAGTGGTTCTTTATGGGCTTAAGATACAGCATGCCAGGGGTTAAATCACCTAAAATACTCTGTGTGGCTATAATACCACGTTGACATAAAATCAGAAGGCTTTGTCTCAGTTGATTATTTTTCAGGATTGCTTTGCTTCTATTTTTACATTAGAAAATTTACACCGCACATGTACATGGCTTACTGTTTAAACTATAAACCAGGGAAATCCAGAGAAGCTTCCTTCTATCCTTATTCTTCATACCTGCTCTCTCCCTTCTGCCAAACGTGACCCTTCATATCAGCCTATGGGTTATTCTGTTAATGCCCTTTTATGAATATATAGTGCTGTACACCAATGTGTTTATAGTCCTTCTGGTTTTCTTAAAAGAGGCGTACTATCATCTAAGTTCCTTGCTTTTCCCCCATTAGTGATATATTCTGGAGATTACTCTTCAGGATGACAGAGAGATCTTTCTTCCTTTTTTTTTTTTGATGTTTATTTTTGAGAGAGAGATAGAACGTGAGCAGGGGAGGGGTAGAGAGAGAGGGAGACATAGAATCTGAAGCAGGCTCCAGGCTCTGAGCTGTCAGCACAGAGCCCGACACAGGGCTCTGTCCCACAAACCATGAGATCATGACCTGAGCTGAAGTCTGACGCTGAACTGACTGAGCCCCCTGGGTGCCCCAGAGAGAGATCTTTGTCATTATCTCTTTTTAAACCAGCTGTAGGTAGGTAGGTTGCTAGCTGTCCCTTTCTGTGGTTTCTAGTCTTTGCTGTTAGATAGTGGTGTAGTAGCCCTGCTCACACATCCTTTTATATTTTGACAGCTTATGTTTGGAATATTTTCTTACGAATAGGACTGCTGGATCAGCAGGCAACCATACATACAATTTTGAAGACACTGACAAATACCTTTTATGAGGGGTTATTTCTAACTTAATAGAGATAGACAGTTAATAAAATGTTTTATTCCTAGAGATGTTTGTTCTAGGTTTGTATTATGTGTTCATTCAAGGCATTTTGGTTAGGGAACTTTCTATTCCTAAATTAGTTGGATTTTTTTTTAAGTGGGAATGGCTGTGAAATGTGTCCCATCCATCTTTGGGCAACTATTGATGATCACAGGGTTCTGTCTCCTTTATGCTGTTAATGTAGCAAATTCCACCAGTGTATCTTCTGACGGTCAGCACCCAGGGTAACTTCTCGTGTTGCGTGTGTGCTTATTTTTAAGCTCCTGGTTTCCGTTATTCGGTATTTAGTGTTCTTCCATTTACACTCGCAGATTGGAGTATTTAGAGTTTCATTTCTTAGCATGTTTCTGATGTGGTTAGAATAAGGTTTTCTACTTTTCATTGAATTTTTTAGGACTGATATGATTTTCTAGAAAATCACCTCTTTAGGTTTGTTTTGATCCTTTTAAGCTTTTCGAGTTAGCTGTTTAGGTTGTTTAATTTTCAGAGTTTCTTCTTTTCCTTTGGTGCTCTTTCTGCTTTGCCCAGAAGCTTGGAGTCTCTGGATCAGGAAGGAACTGGGGGTGATCTTGGGCTTGAGTTTGCTTCAATGAATGAAGAGTCACATGCTCTTCAGACTGAGCCAGGCAGGGATGCAGAATACCCAAGAGTATTTTGTTACGAAAGTGTGTGTCCCTCCCCCAACCTAAAATTTCTTGCTAATGATTTTTTATCTATGTTTCTCCATTGCTTTAATCCATTTATTCTATAAGATGCACTTAATAATCATTTGGCCAGACTTTTAAAATACCCCATTTGGATTTTGATAAGATTTGCAGTAAACGTGCATGTTAACTTGGAAGCCTTGATCTCCTCTTGTCAGGGTTTCAGACTGTCTTTCTCCTTCAGTCTCTGTCACTGTCCCTGGAAGGCGTGTTTGCTCTGTGGAGCCTGCACCTTCCTCCACTCACTGACGCTTCGTTTTTGTGTTGACGTACTGAGTAAATTCTTTTAGGCTATATTTCTGTGATCTGTTAGATGTAGCTCTATGCTACAGAGTTTCTGCAATGTGTTCTTCATGAAAATACTGATTAAACAATACGTGTTCACTATGTACTCTGTAAGACATAGTAGAAAGTGTAGAGGGGGTAAAAAGAAAGCATGGGTTTTAGAAACTTCTTTTTTTCCTCCAGAAAAGCAGGTTTCAGCTCTTCGGCGGTAGAACCTGATAAAGCCCAGATAACCTCTCTCTAAAGGAGCTCTCCTTGTAAGGTTTTAATAGTTCCAGATATTTTTCTTATGTAGCATGTTATCTCATTTTTATTGTTGTGATTCCAAAAATAAATGACTTGTTTTGTTCTCTGCGTTCCTTGATTCTAATTACTTTCCATGTTTCTAGGTCAGATTATGCTCTCTAAGCATTTATCATACCTGGAAGGCATTAGAAATAGTACAGTCCTGTCTGGATGGCTATTACCTGTGAAAATTAGAACAGATAATTCTTTACAGCATCTTCCTCATTGGTTGTTAGTGATCCATTGTGAAAACCAGCATTACAGATGACTGTTCACGGGACAGGAGAGCCCAGATCATTATGCCCGTGACGTCAGAGCTCATCAAAAGTAGGTGCTACTCTACCTGAAAGCAAGACAGGCCGTGTGATTTGTGGGACCTGCCGGGGGGAACTGCGGGGCTCCTCCTCAGAAATGGAAGGATTTCAGAATGGCGGCAGCAGAGCCCGGGGAGGGCCCTTCTCATTCTCTTGCTGTTCCG
This sequence comes from Mungos mungo, assembly GCA_004023785.1. Taxonomy (NCBI): domain Eukaryota; kingdom Metazoa; phylum Chordata; class Mammalia; order Carnivora; family Herpestidae; genus Mungos; species Mungos mungo. Next base: position 141,185 of record PISW01003421.1, on the reverse strand, counting down.
GACTCTGAATTCTGTTTGAGAATTGATCTTCAGTTTTGATTTGTCCTTTCTCTCTGATGATTTGAATTTTTAAAATCATTTAAAAGGAAGGGTATGAGGTCTTTGTTTATATTTTCATTTCCAAGGATATTGTTTAGATAATACATTGTGCTCGTTTTTCATAGATACTTATTAAGGCAAACGTGAAAAATAGAATCTCTTACTTAAAACAGACTGTTTAAGGAAGGGAAGTCTAATAAGAAACGTAAGCGATGGGCTTTCTAGTTTTTCCCCTGGTGTGAATTTAGTCATTGTTAGAAACTTAGATCTTCAGGATGTTGAGCTTAGAGTCACTTCTCAGGTCACAGACATGTTACCATCCACGATTCCTGGCTTTTCTACAGACCGTGGGGGTTCTCCTGATTTCTTCTGGTTCCCTGTGCCCTTTCTGGCATCGTTTTCCGGGGCACGTGGCCTGGGGTACGTGGTGTGGTCAGACCCCTCGGAGCCCCTCTCCTTGTTGCCTCGTGGCCTCCGGCCTCCATGACTAAAACTCTGATGTTGCTTCCCTGACTCAAAGGCTCCCTGGTGCCTTGGGGAAAATCCCAAGTGCGTGTCCGTTGGCACTCAGACTCCACTCACCCATTTTCACTACTCAGACAGCTTCTACTCAGCTCGTAAATCCCCTTCTATTTCACATAAGGGCTTTTTAAGTATGATCACCATCACCTTCCTGCTCTGGTCCTGGTTCTTGGGCTCGCGACCTGCTCTGCTAAGAAAGATTGTCACCTTTGGCTTCCCGATCTTCCTTTCTCATCGCCGTCACATTGTCATTATATTACAGTCTCTCTGTATTCTTGTTTTTTTTTTTCCTGTTTCAGAGAAAAAGATGTCCCACTTCTTTCCAAAGAGTACATCCCGATTTCTCTTCCTAAATATATCTGCTCTTACCTGCACCAGGCCTTGTATTTAGCCATTTGTCTCTTAAAATCAACTCAAACCTGTTTTCCCATCATCTTCTCTTTCACTTGTTAATATATTCATATTTTCTGATTCAAAAATTATTTTAATTTTTGAATGAATTCTGTATAAATAAAGCAAATTTTGGTTGCAAGCTATGGAAAACCTAACCTAAAACTAGCTTAGCAGAAAAGATTCATGTTGTTGAAAAACCCAAGGGGATGTTTCATCTCAGACAGTTTGATGCAGGGACTTCTTGCCTGTCGGGCGGACTGGATGTGTCTAGACAGCCTGTCTGTCTGTCTCTGTCTCTCCGTCCAGCATCTTCTTACTTCGCTAGATTCTGAATTCCGCTTCCTCCTTTCCAGGCAGCTCGGGCCAGCTCGGGAGCTCATGTCCAGGTCTGAGGTCCTCCTCCTCCTCAGCACCCCTCCCCGGGAGTCTCACTGCGTCTCCTCGACTCTGGTTGGGTTCCCAACTTGTCCCTGACTCAGCCGGGTGCTGGGTGGATGGGATGCTCTGTGTCTGGGCCGGCTGCTGCCCTCTGAGAGACGGGGACTGCGCTGGGCGTGTGTCCCAGAGGGATAGTAGGACATGTTTAGTGAGAGAAGCACCACAGCTGTTGGAGCCCGAAACAATATCCATGCCCCTCCCCCCAAACATCTAGGGAAGGACTAGCCTAGAAAAAATAGTTTATATCCAAATCGACTGGACTCATAGAAAATTGGTCCCATGGTATGGAATATAGAACCAGGGCCTGTGAAAATAACAGTCTGAATCTTTATGTATGTCAATAGAAAAAGCTATTTTCAAACATTATCGAATTAATGAGCAGTGAGCTTTTAAGGAGTCTGAGGACACACCTAATCCTGGTTTTAATCAAGTTTGCTGTCACCAGTACCAGGGACAGTACTCACAGCAAATGTAGGCTGCGGGGGCTCTCGTTGGCGTGGAAGAAATAGAGACGCTGTGACTCGAAGGATGTAGGAGATCTTACTGAGGTTACCACACTCACCGGCTCTGGACTCGGGCGGGCGCTTGCCCTACAGATTTGAAAGTTTTACTCCTCCGTCTCCTTCCAGCACATCTCTTCTTTATTTCACTTGTGTGGCCAGTATAGCAAGTGAAACAGGGGGAGGTTCTGATCCTCAGCACGGTCGGAGACCTCCTCCCCCTTCCTGGTCCGTGATCTACATCTGTGTTTAGCTACTCAAATTTCATGTGCATCAGGGGTGTGGAAAACAGAAGAGCTATCTGGAAATGATTAGCTGAGAAAAAAAGAGAAGCTGGGTGTTTGCCATGAGATTTATGTTCGACACCTAACAAGGAGAGGGGGGGAATACGGAAGATTTTCTCACCTGAAGAGCGGGGTGCCTATTGTATTGGATCGTTAGAGTCTAATGACTTTCTTATCTTGTTATTAATTGTTCCTTTGTAGCATTGGTGTCTGTGGAGGTCTACACTGTTACTACTCGGTAGTGAATGTTTCTGAGTTTTTAGGGCCTTCTGTCCTCTTTACCCAAGACTTACACACCCTCCTGAGAGTTGCTCCCTGTTCGGATGTCTGGTCTGTTATTCACGTCACCACGTTGGCCTCTCAGAGGGCACTCTGGGTGGGGCCCATCTAACCTGGCTTCTGCTCATCCAATTCCGTGTTTAGTGAGCCTGGGCTGTTCCAGATGTGGGCAGTTTTAATCCGATTTGGCCCCCTTCCCTCTTGTTCATGTTCGCCCCCGAAGACAAGTCAGTCAGTCTCTCTTCCCAACATTCTTTACTCCCCCTGCCTCTTCTGTGTTCTATTAGTGGTGAAAAAACCGAATTCTAATCATAGCTGAGAAATGAGAAATGTTAGTAGTAGTGCCATTAATCATGCTATTGGAGACATGACCTTTATTCCCAAAGACAGTGGGTTATTTTAGGAAACATCTAACACACAGAAACAATCCAGTATGATTAAGTGTTCAGGTGTATGTGCAGTGGGGGTTAGAAAAGGAAGAGATTAGTGGAGGCTGAAAGGTGCTATTACCCATAGAGGTGAATGCTGAAGTTTTGACGGACTGAGTCCCTACAGGAAGGAGAAGGTCTGAGGACATGGGTTTGGTTGGGCACCCCCGGAGTTGCCGGTTGGGTAGGCAAAGAGCAGCTAGTTGCAATAAGCAGAGGAAGCTTGATACAGCTGCTAACAGTTAACCTTTGTTGAGTGTTTTTTATTTTTTTGTAACTTTTTACTTCGATGTAATTTTCATCCTAGAAAAAATTACAAGAATACTGCAGGAACTCCCACATACACCTTTCTGATTTTTCTCAACATAGATTAGTAGTTTTCCTTGTCCTAGGACTCATATCAGTGCGATCATCCAGGATGTACTTACGCTTTTGTGTCCATCCTCTTTCTTTCAGCAAAATGTCTTGAACTTTCATCTGCACGATTGCAAGTAATGACAGTCATTCTTATTACTGAGGAGTAGTAGAGTTCCATTGAAAGAACGTGCCACACTTCGCTTACTGTTTTCCCGTTGACAGAGAACTTGGATTGTTCCCTGTTTGGGGCTATTATGTATAAAGCTGTTACAGAATTCTTGTGAAAGTCTTTTTTTGTGGATATAAGTTATTATTTCTCTTGGCAAAAATACGTAGGACTGGAATTGTTGGGTCTTAGGGTGGGTTTTTGTATTAAAAATTGCCAGACATTTTTCTATGTGTAAGAAAACTTTATGTATGAGAAATTGCCAAAATATTTTTTTAGAGTGTTTGTACCATTTTTTTTTTTTTACCTCCCATCAGCAGTGTACAGTATGCTTATGTGGTTGCTCTATATCCCACCAACATTTGATGGTATTAGTCTTTTAAATTGTAGCCATTTTGGTGTGTGGAAAGAGGATCAGGAATGGTGGCTTTGACTGTGTCTCCCTGATAGCAGTGAGCTACGCCTTTTCATGTGCCCCCTGGCTGTTTTCCTATCTTCTTTTTGAAGTGTCTGTTGATCCTTTCACCTTTGTAAAAATAAAGAGTTGTCTCTTTCTTCCTAAATTATAGGAGTTCTTTATGTATTCTGAATACCAGTCCTTTGACAGATAATGTTCTGCAAATATCTTTTCCCATTCTGTGACTTGCTTATTCTTTGCCTTCAGCATATCTTAAAAATTTTATTCACTAAGGTATAATTGACATATAACATTGCATTACTTTCTGGTGTACAACGTAATGATTGGATACTCACACATCCTGAAATGAGCACTATAATCAGTCTAGTTACCATCTGTCACCATGCAGAAACTTTTAGGATTTACTCTTTTGGTAACTTTCAAGTCTGCTCCCCCAACATTTGACTATCGTCCACATGTGTGCATTATACCCCCCGAACCCCTTATTTTATGACCGTAAGTTTGTGTCTCTTCACCTGCTTCACTTATTTCATCCAGTCCTCCCTTCTGGCAACCACCATTCTGTTCTCTGTATTTGTTTGTTTTGTTTTTCAGATTCCACATATAAGTGAAATCCACATATTTGTCTTTCTGTGGCTGGCTTATGTCACTTAGCATAATGTCCTTTGAGACCATCCATGTCATTGCAAATGAAGGATTTCTTTCTTTTTTATGGCCGAATATTCCATTTAGAGAGAGAGAGAGAGAGAGAGAGAGAGAGAGAGAGAGAGAGAGAGAGAGAGAATTACATATTTTATATGTGTATTATATATTTTTGTCCATTCGTCTTCTGATGGACACTTAGGTTGTGTTCATGCCTCGGCAGTTGGGAATCATGCCGTAGTGGGTATGGCAATGCGAAGATTTTTTTTTTTAGACTAGTGATTCTATTTCCTTCGGATAAATATCCAGAAGTGGAATTGCTGGATTACATAGTAGTTTTTTAAAAACATTTTTGAGGAACTTCTACACCATTTTCCGTAGTGGAAAGGATGAACTAGTGTAGCTAATTGCCACCAACAGTGTGCGAGGGCTCCCCTTTCTTCACATCCTTACCAGGACTTGTTATTTCCTGTTTGTTTGTTTGTTTGTTTGTTTTCTGATAATCGCCATTCTGACCGGTGTGAGGAGATACTCAGGGTGGTTTTGATCTCATTCTCTGGTGAGGAGTGATGCTGAGCATCTTTCCATGTGTCTGTTGGACATCTGGAGGTCTTCTTTGCGAAAATGTCTACTCAGATTCTTTGCCCATTTTCAAATTGGATTTTCTTTTGAGATTGAGTTTTATGGTTCTTCATATATTTTGCATGTTAACCTTATATTGTTTGTAGATATTTTCTCACAGTCAGTGGGTTGTCTTTTCACTTTGTTGATGGTTTCCTTTGCGGTGCAGAAGCTTTTCAGTTTGACGAGTCCCATTTGTTTATTTTTGCTTTTGTTGCCTTTGCTTTTGGAGTCAGATCCAAAAATGTATCACCAGGACGTATGTCAAGGAGCTTATGTCTTTTTCTAGGAGTTTTATGGTTTCTGGTCTTACATTCAAGTCTTAATCCATTTTGAGTTAATTTTGTATCTGGTGCAGGATAGGGGTCCAGTTTCATTTTTTTTTTGCATGTGTCTGTCCAGTTCTCCCAATACCATTCATTGAAGAGACCATCCTTCCCGCATGTATATTCTCGACTCTTAATAATATGCTTCAGTGACCAGAAGTTTCACATTTTGATGAAATCTAATTTATCAGGTTTTTAAAATTTTGTCTTTTTTTTGGTCTTAAAAACTTTTCCTACCCCAGGTTATAGAGGAATGCTTTCTTTCTTCATGTTGTATTATGGTTTTAACTTTTATATTTAGGTCTGTGACCCATACCGAATTAATTTTTGTGTAAAGTATAAGGTAAAGGTTGGGGTGCCTGGGTGGCTCAGTTGGTTAAGCAGCCGACTTCAGCTCAGGTCATGATCTCACAGTCCGTGGGTTCGAGCCCTGCATCGGGCTCTGTGCTGACAGCTGAGAGCCTGGAGCCTGCTTCAAAATCTGTGTCTCCCTTTCTCTATGCCCTTCCCTGCCCACTCTCTGTCTCTCTCTTTCTCAAAATAATAAAAGACATTAAAAAAGTATTTTAAAAAAGGTGAAGGTTGAGGTTCATTCTCTTTTTCCATATGGATAAGAAGTTACTAGCATCATTTGCAAAAAGATTTTGTTTCTCATTAAATTATTTTGATGTCTTTGTCAAAGGTCAACTGCCAAAGTATTTGTTTATTTTTGGACCCATCTGTTCTGTTCTATTGACCTACTTGAGTGTCTTGATTGCTGCACTTCTATAGTAAGTCTCGAAGTCAACTTTCTTCTTCTTCTTCAGATTGTGTGACTATTTTATGTCCTTAGCATTTCCATGTGAATTTTAGAAGGAGCTTGTTAAATTTTATTATTTATTTTTCTATGTTGATTCTTTATAAATTATTAAAATGCCTGCTGGGTTTATGACTAGGATTGCATTAACTCTGTAGATTGTTTGGGTAGATGGACGTCTCCATAATTACTGTCTTGCAATCTATGTACACGGTACATATTTCTGTCTCCTCGGCCACAGGCTCGCCTCTTTATTATTGTTGATACAGTGCATGTAAGGTGCTTATTAGCACATCTAGCATGGGCTATATAATGATCTACTCTTTAATGCTAATATATGTTATCAGTTTCATTAGTCTTCACAAAGCCTTATGAAGTACTTTCTATGTGTCTTCTTACTTTGCTCAGCTTAGAGCCTGACCCTGGTCACACAGCTAGTAAATGGCTGGGCACGTGTGGGGTGAGGCCATGCTTGTAACTGAAGGTCACTGGAAGCCAAGGGCAGTGAGCCTCAAATTTAATTTGTCTGCGTTTTGGGGATGGTCTTGTGTTTTGGTAGATTAGAGTTGGAGTTTCTAACAATAGAGTTTATTCTGAATGATTTAAGCAACACAGGGACTCGCTAAGGGTACATTAGCTCACAGGGAAGGAACCCCTGCCCCTTACGTTCTAGAAGGCCGGGGAGGGAGGAAGAATGTGGGCACGGGACCCCAAGATGGAGGACTGCCCACACGTTTGGAGGAGGGGCCGTAAGTGATTCCCCAGCATATGTTGTCTGCTAATTCAGAGATTTTTCTCTATTGGCAGTATACAAAAGCAAAGCTTCATGAGAATTTAAATCTATATTATAAATTCTCAGCTAGGATTTAAGCAAATGAGTGATTAGGTTTCCCCCTTCTGTATATGTTTTAGTTTATTATAAGAGAGACTCTAGACACACAACAGTGTTTGAGTCGTGTCTCTGCACTTACGAGTGGCCTTGGGCGAGGTACTATGAGCCTGCGTGTAGGTCTCTCACCTGGGGATTCAGAACACGACAATACCTAATTCATAGTAGTACGTTAGGATATCCCAAGCTACTGTATATAAAGTGCTTAACGTAATGCTTCGTGTATATTAAGTACTCAAAAATATTACCTGTTTTATACATACACATTGTCACACGCACGTTCCGTGTGCAGAGTGTTTAAACGTGGGGAGAGCCTGACCTTATTCTCTTGCAGACATGGGCACTTGCAGAGTGTGTAGAGAGAGCCGTGGCCTCTCAAGATGCTGCTGATGTTAAAGTTGTTCGAAAGTGGGCGAGTATTTGGTAATAAAATACCAGCGGCCCTTGCTTCCGCTGAGAGTTCTGTTTATTAGCTTAGACCATTGATTGCTGCTGAGCTGTCATTGGCTGCTCTGCTTCTGGCTCCATTTTCTGCAGTGGCCTGGGGACAAGCCACATGGAAAATGAACTGCCGGCTCCGTGTGCGTGTCGTCTGCTGCCAGTGCACGTGCCAGCCGCTCGGGGGGTCCCTCTCGATTTCGCACATGACTGTGCAGTAATGTAGATCGGAGTCGCATTTGGTCCGCTCCCAGTGTCCTTACCGCGGCTCCTCTGAGGCCCCGCCGCCCACACATCTCCCCCCTGCTTGCGTGGAGCCCTGTCCAGGTGACCGCAGGGCCTGTTGCCTGGGAAGGGTCAGTGCCCCTCCCGCACCTGGGGAGATGGGAGTACGCTGCACGGTTCTTGCTAATGGCTGATGGCGGAGGGGACGGGGCAGGGGCAGGGCAAGAGCTCTGCCCCGACCCGCCTCGGACAGGTGCAGGTGTCTTTTGAGAAAGCCTGCGGCCACGAAGGAGCACTCCTGTCGCTCGGTGCGCGGTCCCTCTCTGGGGGCATGTCCTCACAGACACCGGTGGTCGGAGACTCCTGAGTGAGGGCCTGGAACAACGGGACACCGCGTGCGGGACGTGCAGGGCCCTCGACCGCTGCCAGGCTGCTCTTAGCGCCTCACTCGTCCCCGGCCAGGCCTCTGCCCTCCGCTGTTGTGTGTGTGAGGATGCTTGTGTGCGCACAGGTCTGTGACTCGGCTGTGCCGATCTCAAGCCCCTCTGTCCTGCGCACTGCCCCCCTTACCCCCCACGTTCAGTGTCCTTTCTGGACCACTCTGGCATGTGCCGTCCTGAGCTCCACAGTTCTCATTTGCTGTTTTTAGTGCTGTTGGTGTGACTGAGAAGGACCCCGTCTCCCTAGCATCTCCCTGTCGGTGGCAGGTGGACATCCAGGTGCACCCCAGGTGTCCCAGGCATCTCCCCGGCTCACCTTTGAGGTCATGTTTCCGGAGTATGGGTCCCGGCCTCACGCCACATGCCCGAGCCCAGACCCTAGCCCGCAAAGACGTTCTTTATGAAGTTGCCCGCCCGAAGAGTTTTCACTTGTCCTGCACGGGCACCCCGTAATTATAAACCCCTTGATCTTTTCAGAGTACATTGAAGACGGATATGTGAAGATTGTTGTTATAAGTTTTAAAAATAAGGCAGAACATCTACCTCTTATTGGAAAAGTTGGCCTCTCTTGGAGAACTGATATTTTCGATGGCTGTATAAAGGTAATTTGTTGTTTAATTTTCATCATGTAACCGGGTTTCTGTACAATAAAAGTAGTCTGTTGATGTGTATCTATGATGCTGCTTTTAAAGTCCGAGGTTGACTGTTCTGACGTCTGAAGACGTGTGCGCTTTCTCTTCGGCCCTGACAGGTGATGCACTCAACAGGCGCCTGTTGAGTCCCTTCTGTTTTCCACTGAGTGTGGGGCAGTGAGAGTGACGGGTAGGTTGTGACATTCTGCCTCCCTCCCCCCCGAAGCCCCTCTGTCTGTCTGTCTGTCTGTCTGGTGGAGAAACAGTGGTGCTCTTGGTTGGGCCAGGCAAGTAGCACTTCCTCCACATCTTAAATCCTCATACACCAAGTTACGAGTCAGGCCGCAGATGATTTCCACGACTGTCCTTGCTGGAGCGGTGACATCGACTGACGCCTCATCAGGAGCCGGCCACGTGGATGGGAGGCTTATGTGGTGGCCGGGAGTCGGCAGGGCTGGAGGGAAGAGGAGGAGGTGGCGGAGGAGCACGAGAGCCCTTGTCACTTAGCTTTGTTCTCTGCTGTGATCTGGTGCCCGTGGCCGCCTCTGGTTCTCATTGTTCGCCATCTTTATTTTGTGGGAGGGATAGGATTTCTGTGTTCCCGGTGAGCCAGTGGGCTCTGTCTCCAGTCACATGGCTTTATTCTGCCGCACAAGTTAGGACAGTTTCCAACGATGCCGAGACCAGGAGCAGGGCTGTCACGGAGCATCAAAAGCAGTTAATTATCAGGGGCTTCTGGGTGGCTCAGTCAGTTAAGCGGCTGACTGGCTCAGATCATGATCTCACGGTTTATGGGTTCAAGCCCTGCATCAAGCTCTGTGCTGACAGCTCAGAGCCTGGAGCCTGCTTTGGTTCTGTATCTCCCTCTCTCTCTGACCCTCCCCTGCTTGTGCTCTCTCTATCTCTCAAAAATAAATAAAAACATTAAAAAAATTAAAAAAATTTTCTTAGATACACATAAATATTAAAAACCAACAACCCCCCTCCCCCCGGTTGTTGTGGAAATTGTAGAAACAGCCTCCCGACACCGTCACTCAGCACGCGGTCAGAGCCCAGCTCAGTGAGCGAGTGTCCCCCGAGGCAGTGGTTCCGGGCACAGGACAGAAACAAACAAGCAACGTTAAGGGTCGTGATGACGACAGGTGGAGGGACTGCGTGTTGCCATGTGTTGTTCGATGTGGCGCGTGGTCGCGAATGGGGCCGCTCGGTCCTTGGGTTCTCGTTTCCAGAGGAGCCCTGGGGGGTGGGGGCCGCCGGCGACCACGGAGGCCACCTGATCCAAACGTATCCTTAGCTCAAGTGCCTGCAGCCTGACGTCAGCAACTCACCGTTTTAGATGGTGGATTACTCAACATTAAAAATAAAAATGTTATATGCTGATCAGCTATTTCTTTATTTACTTATTTTTAATGTTTATTTTGAGAGAGAGAGCATGAGCAGGGGAGGGGCAGAGAAAGAGGGAGAGAGAGAATCCCGAGCAGGCTCCACGTCGTCAGCACAGAGCCCGACTCGTGGCTTGATCCCATGAACCCTGGGATCGTGTCCTGAGCTGGAATCAAGAGTGGATGCTCAACCGACTGAGCCACCCAGGGGCCCCTCTTTTTCTTTATCGAAGTCAGATTGTGCTCTCAGATACATTTAGAGACGCCAGCAGTGGCTGACGTGGGTCCCGCGTCCACAGGGGACAGTGGCCCTGTCACCGGCTGCCGTGCTGATTTACAGGCCACTTGGAACAGTCCGTGTGGGAGCCCGGCTTCAGTCTTCAGTCTGATTCAGTGACATTCGGAATGAAACCCCCCTGCTCTGCCTTCTCTCCAGTCCTCTCGGAAGTGCCGGCTGCGGGCTTTTCTGTGTCTGTTCCTTTTACTTTATCCTGTCATCGCCTTGGCATTTTTAATGTTGTTCTCATGCCACTTCTAAATCCATGTGGAGCTTGGCACCCATTTGAATTCAAGCTAGATATTTTAGCATCACTGCAGTTGAGGGGCGCGTCACAGGTTCCTAGGTGGTGCTGGCCGTCAGGCTCCTGGGGAGAACCTGGCACCCGCAGACCGCAGTCTCCGACTCTGCAGAGTTCGCTGGCAAAGGGGGTGCAGGTAGGGAGAATGGGCAGGGAAGGTGGGCGCTGCCTCCTGCTCGGGTGTGTGCCTTCTAGAAGTCCATGCTGAGAGAGGGTCCTCACAAGCATAGTTCCTAGAGGAGAAAGGCAGAGGTGGAGGAAGGTGCGGATCTCTGGAAGCAGTGTCCATGGAGACACCTTTAATGTCTGTGTGTGTGTCTCTATGTAGAGGAGGCAGAGCGCAGGCCAAGAGCATCAAGGGCGAGGAGCGCGGGAGGGGCGCCCGGGGACGGGTCATGAGGGTACAGTGTGTCTGTAATTAGACTGATACCAGTGTTCGGTTTGCGCTGGTATTTGAGAGTAAGCATTTAAATTCCAATAAAGCACTAACACACGGCATAAGTCTTGGCAAATAATGACCTGTACCTAAAAAGTACTACTTCATAGTTTTTGGAGAAAAACAATTCTTGACAGTTAGTATATGTCACCTGCCTGGCTTAGCATCTGGTGACTACAGTGTGCGGAGCTGACAGTCTACACCCACATTCATAGCAGTGTTGTTCGCGAGAGCCAGAGCCAAACCCATCAGCAGATGGATGGGCCAGCAAGCTGTGGGGTGTCCGTTCAGTGGAATATTGTCCCTCCTCACAAAGGCAGGGAATTCTGGCACCTGCTGCCCCACGGATGAAGCTGGAGGGCATTATGTTAAGTGAAATAAGCCAGACACGAAGGTCCAATGCCGTAGGATTCCACTTACGTGAGGTACCGAGGGTGGCGCAGTGGCCCTGGGGCTGGGGGCAGGGAGGGCCGGGGGCTAGCAGGTAACGGCTGCAGAGCGTCGGTTTTGCACGCCGAAAGGGCTGGAGCCGGAGGGTGGGCACGGCCGCACGGCAGCGGGAGTGGCTTCACGCCCTGCACTGTACAGGTGCGGCGGCGAAGATGGGAGCGTGGTGTTGTGTGTGCGCTGCCACACTGCACAAGACGTGTAAAACGATAGCTCGTTAATAATAATGATGCTCCAGGAGAGGGCGGGAGCAAACCGTAAGAGACTCTTGCATCCTGAGAACAAACAGCGTTGATGGAGGTGGGGGAGAGGGGAAGGGGTGATGGGCATGGAGGAGGGCGCTTGTGGGGATGAGCGCTGGGTGTTACATGGAGACCGACTTGTCAGCGAACTATAAAAAAAATAAACTGATTTGACAAAAAATAAATAAAAATGCTCAGTACCTCCCCCTGACCCAAGTCCCCACGTGGCACCCCAGACACAGCGTGTCTGAGACGGACTCGTTTCGTCTCCCCAGACCCTGCCCTTCAGCAGCGGGGGCGGATGGGGGGGGGGTTGGCGCCCCCTGTCCTCGACCCGCACCTCCGATGGCAGATTCGGCCAGGGGTGGGGAGTCTATCACCCCCGATGGCAGATTCGGCCAGGGGTGGGGAGTCCATCACCCCCGATGGCAGATTCGGCCAGGGGTGGGGGGTCCATCTCCTCTTCCCCGTGAGTCACCACCACCTTCTGCTGCTGCGTGAGGACCCCCAGCACCCCTGTGCCGCACTCGCTGCTCCCGCCCCCACTTCTCACTGTTGTGCATCGGACACGCGCGGTGGAGGTGACGGGGACAGAGCTGACCCGCCGCCCTCATGACCCGTCCCCCGGCGCCCCTCCCGCGCTCCTCGCCCTTGATGCTCTTGGCGTGCGCTCTGCCTCCTCCCGTTGTCCTGTTGTCCTCTCTTCTCGCCTCCCTCCCCTCCCACCGGCCTGCACCACAAACTTCATGCATACGTCCAGGCACACATGAATCAGGCCGGCAAGCAGGTCTAAGGGGCCGTTTTCCGCTCACACTTACGAATGTTTGTGTTTATTTTGTAGAGTTGTTTTATAATGGACATGACCCTTTTGGATGAATCTGGGAAGCCGTTTTGGTGTTTCAGTTCTCCGGTTTGCATGAGGTCTTTGGGGCCCTCGGACGCTCCCAACTTCTTGGGACAGACTTACTATGTTGACTATGTGGACGCAGAAGGAAAAGTGCACGTGGAGCTGGTGTGGATCAAGGAGACGGAAGAGTACTTCATCGCCAGCCTCGTCCTCTACCCGAGGACGGCAAAAATAAACCGCTGGTTCGGGACCGCCTACTGAGTGTTGGCAACCGGCGGCGGATCGGTGTTGCTGTTTGTGTGTTCTTGGTGTTGGGGGTTGAAATAAAGCATGAGTCTGTTTGATGCCTTTTTATTTCACTTTAGAAATTATGATTCCTGGGTCATTTTCAGGCTAATGTTTAGAGGTGTAAGTTAAATTTTAAAAACGTGAAAATAACACATCCCAATGAAAACTCATATAAAATAAGAAAAAAGGTATTTGCTTCTCTTCTGCCTGTACAATTTATAAGACAAGGAATGCTGTGTACGTATGTGATCGTGTGATCACTGTGTGTGTGATCATTGTGCATATGTGTGTGTGCATGTGTGATTACTCTGTGTAACGTACCTGCGTGATCACTGTATGTGTATGTGTGATCATTATGATCACTGTGTATGTGTGCATGTGTGATCATGGTGTGTGGTCACTCTGTGTGCACGTGTGATCACTATGCGTGTGCATGTGTGATTACTCTGTGTGTAACGTACATGCGTGATCACTGTGTGTGTGTGTGTGATCATTATCACTGTGTATGTGTGATCGTGGTGTGTGGTCACTATGTGTGCACGTGTGGTCACTATGTGTGCATGTGTGATCACTGTGCATGTACCATCATTGTGTGTGTATATGAGTGATCACTGTGTATGATCACTGCACATGTGCACGTGTGTTCACTGTGTATGCGTGATCGTGTGTGCATATGTGAATGATCCCTGCATGTGTGTGCATGTGTGATCACTGTGTGTGTGTACGTGCATGTGTGATCACTCTGTGTATATATGTGTGTGTGTGATCCCCGTGTGTGGGTGTTTGTGTTGTACAGATAGGGTTTTTTCCTTTATTGGCTAGAATCCCAAATGAGAAAATGTATATAAATATGAACTTCATTAAAACTAGAAAGTGCTATATTCCTGGCATTCAGCAGCCTCCACGTTAGTATTTGTGAAACAAAGTAAAAACCTGCTACACAGGGAATGACGTGTCTAAGATCATCAGGAGAAACTGTTGCTGCTTAACATTCAGAGCCAAGTGTGATACAAATGCAGTGATGCCCCCCCCCCCCCCGGCCCCACGCTAGCAGAGGCGAGGGGTCAGCCGTGAGCACGTCCCAGGGGGAGATGTCGTCAGAGAGCTGACAGGCCCTTGGACTTTACATAGAGGTAACGTGTATCTAGGCGTATGTGGGTTTTTCAGGGATTTGGCTGTAAATCAGTTAGATTGTATAGACTATCTTTTGATCATGTTTTTATCTCCTGATTTTGGAAATGCTGTGCTAATCCTGCTGGGAGGACCTCCCCTCCTCCGTCTCCTGTTCCTCCCCTCCTGAGCTGTCTGACCGGCTCTGTTGAAGTGTGCACGGGCACACACGCGCGCCTGAACACAGCAATGAAGGATCTGGGACAGATACTACGTTCAGCGCACAGGACCCCTGTCCTGACTCCGCCCCTGCCGTCCTGGCCTCCGTGCCCTGGGAGGGCAGAAACCTGAAGGCTGCGTCCGAGCTGAGGGCAAGGGAGGATGTCATTTCGTGGCACCACCGAGGGGAGCAGAGTGCCTGCCCACCTGGGGGAGCGTTGGGGGGCGGGGGTAGGCAGTCACTTGAAGAGTGCAGAGGACCAGATGTCACGAGAAGCCGGTGGCGGAAGTCACGTGTCACCTGCAGGATGGAGCTGGAAAAGGAGCACAGAACAGTGTGGGTGACTGCTGGAACTCACTGGGGTGCAGATGTCGTGGAAACACGGGGAGCGAGGTAGAACCAGAGAAAGAGCACTGTTCCCTTTAGCCAGAGGGGACCAGTATTGGGATGGGAGGGGAAGCCAGTACTTCTGAGATGGCTGGAGCGTCTCAGCGTGACTCTTGTCCATGTTGAACGTGCATGTAACATGCGTCTGCCCGTCAGGCCAGCAGTGTCGTGAGCAGGACTGCGCGGTCTGGCTGACCACTCTTATCTCGAGCCCCTGACAGGATGCCAGGCTCGTGCTACTATTTGTTGAATGAACAGGAATTGTTATAGGAAACATGGCAGCCGCTTGGGAGCATGAAGGAGGCAGGGATAAATTCCGGCTGGATGAGTTAACGTTGGGCAGTGCTGGGCACGGGGAAGCAGAGCAGAGGAGGGGCATTCGCAGGGCGGTGGAGAGTGTCTTATCAGAGCAAGGTGTGCGCACCACGGGTCACCAGATGATGCTGGATGATTCCTGCCCTTTCACGGGTCTGAGATAATGTTCAGCTTTGTATAGCCGTTTCTTCTCAGATTGGCCTGCCTGTTTCTAATATCCTTCTCTGGCTGTTTCTGGATTTGCCCATTGGAGACACCTGCTGACTTTAGGCAGATAGAACGTACCTCTCTCTTCCCAGCCACCATCCCTCTTGCATCATTTCAAACACAGCAGGTTTATAAAAGTTGTGATGGTCTGTTAGCTATGGCTGTAATACCGTTCCTGCAGAGTCACATAGAGTAATACACTTCTCTCTCTCTCTCTCTTAAAACTTTTGGGATGAATAATTGCCTTCCCATTTTTCTTACATGATTTTAGTGAACCTAAAATTTTCTTAAAAGTGCCATTCAGTCTTTCATATGTTGGTCAGTTTTTTAAATGTTTTTCCTTTTTTCTAAATCAATCGTATCAAATAATCTATGAAGTCTATTTTTTCCCCGCAGGCTCTTTCATTTTCAGCGTTCTGCCTCTATTTGTTTTAAACTTCCTTCCAGCGTTGCCTAGACAGCTCTCGTCCTGGGAAGCCTCCTGTGAGAATCTTGTCTTACGGGGTCTCGTCTTCCTCTTTCTAGATTTCTATCCTTTTTTCAGTGTCATACATTCTCTTGCAGCTTTGTAAGAAAAAAGTGACAGGGGAGACACGTTTTAAATCCACGAATTCCTGAAAATGTCTGATAGATAGTTGAATGGGGGACAAATGGTACGATGACAAATATTTTCTCTTAGGATGTGAAGACGTCTTTTTCACGGTGTTTATGTTAACATTGTTGCTGATGGAGATTTTGATTGTCCTTCCTTTGAGTGTGACCTGTTCTCTTTCTCTTCTTTCTCTAGAAGTATCTATCTATTTATCTTAATATAACTTATTGTCAATTTGGCTTCCACACGACACCCAGGCTCATCCCAAGAAGTGCCCTCCTCAATGCCATCACCCACTTCTCCCTCTCCCCCATCCCCCGTCAGCCCCCAGTTTGTTCTCTGTATTTGCGAGTCTCTTACAGTTTTCTTCCCTCCCTCTCTGTAACTTTTCCCCCCTTCCCTTTCCTCATGGTCTCCTTTTAAGTTTCTCAAGATCCACATATGAGTGAAAACATATGGTATCTCTTTTTCTCTGACTGACTTATTTCACTTGGCATAATACCCTCCAGTTCCATCCATGTTGCTGCAAATGGCAGGATTTCATTCTTTCTCATTGCCAAGTAGTATTCCAGTGTATATATAAACCACATCTTCTTGATCCATTCATCAGTTGATGGACATTTAGGCTCTGGAAGCATTTAGAATTTACTTTTCTTTCTTGGCCTTTTAAATTTTTATGATAATGTGCCTTGGATAAATCTTTTTCATTTACTGTGGGTCATTTTAAGAAGTTTTGTACTTCAGTTCTAGATTTGAAAAAATTCGGTATTTTCTCTGTCATCTTTTTCTGCAACTTTTATTAGTCAATCATTGTCCTTTTTGGATCCTCTCATCTTTCCAATCTTCTGTCTTAGTCTTGTGATCTGCTTCTGTAATGTTGTCTCAATTTTGCTTCTCAATTTTTCTGTTGAATTTTCTTTTTTCTTTCGATGAGCTGGTCAGGCTGTTTTAAGAATTATTTTTCTAGTTGTCAGACATTCTGTGCCTGTCTCACAAATGCCATACTTTCCGAAAAACAAGGGTTGGCAAACCGTTTTCTGCAAAGGGCCCAATAATAGTTTAGCCTTTGTGAGACGCACGGCGTCAGTTACACCCACTCAGCTGAGCCGCTGCCGCATGAAACGGCCGCAGACGGTGCGCATGCGTGGGGGCCTGTGTGTGCTCCCGAGAGCTTCCTTCACTAAAGCAGACAGCGGCTGAACTTGACCCTTCAGCTCTAGTTTTCAAGTCCTGCACGGAAGTCTCTGAGGTTACGTTGAGTGTCCAGAAGCTTTTCATCCCCACCATTTGGCAAACCCGTGGTGGATTTTCGAGGCAAAGAATCTTTAATGGATGTTACGATGTGTGGGTGAATGTGAGGAGGAACAAGACAGGGACACAGTCCCCGAGCGTCTTGCCACAAGGCACTTGCTGTTTGAAAAGAGAACAGTGGGTTCACAGTGGAGGGGCCTGGAAGGACAGCCTTTTATTTTATTTTAAATGCTCATTTATTTTTGAGAGAGAGAGAGGCAGGCAGAGACAGAGGGGCAGAGAGAGAGAATCCCAAGCAGGCTCTGAGCTGTCAGCACAGAGCCTGATGCGGGGCTTGAACTCATGAACTGTGAGATCATGACCTGAGCTGAAATCAAGAGTCAGATGCTTAACTGACTGAGCCCCCTGGGTGTCCCTGGAATGACAGCACTTGGGCCCATTTCCCGTTGCTGCCCCACCCCCCACATGCCTCCTCCTCCCCTTGGCACCTGGCTGTGACTGCGCAGTCTGCCAGGGCCCCAGCACGCCATGCCTCAGTGGCCCCTTCTCCCCACGTGGGCCCAGAAACATCACAGTATGGCCACCGTTTGGTAAGATTTCAAGGATCTCTTGACTCTGGGACGTGGCATACTGATGCTCAGGTGACAGGCAGGGCCCTGCTGGGAGCTGTACCTGGGGACAGGGCGGCAGCAAGCGGGAGATGTAGGGGCATCTTCCGGGTGAAGAGCAGGGTGGGGACAGCTGGGTTTTGAAAGCTCCTTGTGGAGTGGCACATTCGAATAATCGTCTGACACAGGGTCTGTCCCTGCTTATCTGCTTCCTGGACCAGGGCCACTGGGGCAGGTGCATCAGGCACCAGAGGGCGACGGCCCCTCTGGTAAGGGAAGTGGGTGGGACTAAGCCAGTCGCTCAGGAAGGGGACTCACGGGCCTCTAGCCTCAAGAGCCGCTCACGACAGCAGGAGGCACAGCCCCAGGCCACACCCAAACCAAGCACGTTACAGCCACTTCTCTGCGCGGAGGTCCCCACCACCCTCCGTGGATGCCTCCTCCCTTCCCGGGAGCCCTCCTCACCCCTCCTGCTGCAGGTGCCCACCGGGCCCCATCTGACTCCAGGGCTGCAGGGATCAACAGCGGAGGAAGTGGAGACATTTCTCAAGAGTGAAGACATCCTAGTGTGTGTCATAAATGCTCACACATCATGCCCAACATAAATAATAAACCTTTTCGGGGGTTGGCCATCTTAGTATTATATGTGGCGACATTAAATTGTCAGACTCATAAGATAAAAGCCTTTGCTGATCATATTCCTTTGTCTTAGAAGAAGCCTTTTGTCTGTAAAGCAAGAGGATCAGGCTGGATGTCTTAAATACAATGAGAGGTTAGAGGCTCAGGGAGCCGAATCAAGTCAGGAAAAGTAACAGGTGCAAACTCTTAATTATGTGTTTGGCAAAAGAAACAAGTGTGAGTCACAGAAAACATACCTGCCCCGCGTGTAGAATAAAAAGGACATCTTTTTATTTCAAATATACTCCAGATGTAAAATCTTGCCTGATTTAAAGTCAGACCAAAGGTCTGACCAGCCATCGTAAAGACGGTTTTTGTGTGTCACTTGACTGCTACTGTCCCTCGCCTCTTACAAGTCTAATGGCAGTAACCCCCGCAGAAAGAAAATGTTCACATGGGAAAACCATCCTGCAGATTTTTTTTCTAACATCTTTAGTGGAAAGGGTGTGCCTTCAAAAAGCTGGATGTTCAAGTGTGGGCCCTGCACGCGAGGGTACGTTTCGTATGTGGAATATTACATCATTCGACTTCAGCAGGGCTGAGGTCTTTTGTGGTCTCCTGCGGCTTCAAGGAATTGCATCTGGATTTTCTTTGTGCTTCCATTAGACAAGACCTGCATTGCAGAGGCCACGGGGGCTGGAAGCCACCTGCACTGAGGCACAGCTCCGGAGGGTTACGCAGGGGGAGAGAAGGGGACAGCAGGGCGCCTCTCCCAGGCTCGCCCTTGCCAAGTCCGCCAGGCTCCCGGGAAGGTCCTGGAGGAAAGGGCTGGTCTCGGCGCAGCTATAAACAGCGACGGGCCCTGCAGATCAGGAGGAACAAAGGTGCTCAGGGCCTCGGGTCACACGTCCATCGTTTCAGGTGTACATGAAATTGTGTTTTGTTCCTGCAAACGGGGCCCAGGGATGAGCGTGTGCTCCGAGGCATGTGCGGCAGACGGGCTTGCCTGTGGCTTGTGGGTCTTACCGACCTGCTTTGCCCGAGCCTGGACAGCGGACCTAGCGAACCCTCCCACTTCCCCTTCCGGCCTCTTGGGGGTCATGACATGCACTCTGGGAACTGCGCCGAAGGCAGGTGTTTGTTCCCGGTTGACATATAGTCACATGATTGAGTCACGGGGAAATGGGTATAAAAAATACATTCATTTCTGTGTGTCTGGTTCAGAAAAGTGCCATCCACTCGAGAAGACACACCCGTGATCTCTTACTGACTTTCTGTTGGATGGAGAGAGAGTGGGAGGCTCACCGTGAAACCGTAACTTTCGTTTATAATATTGGGAGCTTATTGTGTGCCGGGCACCGTGAAACAAGGTTCACTTGTGTGTTTAAAATCTTTAAAAGCCCCAAGAGGTGGGTGCGACGCTAACAACATTTTACAATGAGGAGCTGAGGTTCAGAGGTCAAGTGCCCAGAGGTGCCCCTCTGGTAACAGACGAGGGCTCACCTGTCTGTAAAGCCCGTGCCTAACTGTGCTGCGTGTGGCCCCCAGAGGTGAGAGGGCCGTCGTGAACATTCAACGCTCGAGGAAAAGACTACCAAGTGAGTATTCAGCATAACATAAATAAACACGTGTAACAAAGCCAATTCTGCTTAATAGGGAACAAAACTTTATTATTATTATGTTTAAATTCTCATTTATCCTTGAGAGTGAGACAGAGAGTGCAGGGGAGAGAGAGACACAGAATCTGAAGCAGGCTCCAGGCTCCAAGCTGTCGGCACAGAGCCTGACGTGGGGCTCAAACCCACGAACCGTGAGATCATGACCTGGGCCGAAGTCTGACGCCCAGCCGACTGAGCCCCCCAAGAGCCCCAGGAATAAAACTTTAAAAGAATTATGCTTTAAATCACAGAAACTGGCAAGTATTAATGTAAACAACTGAGACAAGGAGGCAGGCTGCTCTATTGCGTGAGAAGACTTAGTATGAGCCACAGAACGTATGTGAGAGCCACTTGGTGCAAGAAGAGACGAGACGTCGGAGCAGAACAGAGCTCAGAAGCAGACGCATGATTTATGAAACCAGGGCAGCGACGTGGGGGCAGTGGGAAGAAGGGTGGGTCTTAGTGGATGGTGCTGGACAGCTGATCGCTGTCTGGAAGAAAGACACCACTCCCAGAAACGTCCCAGGGAGATTATAGGCCTCAGTGTGGAAAGCAAAGTAAGGAGGCTTCTGGGGGGCAATCGACCATCCTACAACTCAATAGAAAAATAACTTGATTTTCAAGATGGGCAAAAGGCTTGATAGACGTATGGCCAACAGGCATATGGAAAGGTGGTCAAGAGCCCCGGTCACTAGGGAAGGGCACATCAAAGCTGCAGGGAGGCTTTATCTCACACCTGGAAGGAGGTTAAAATAAAAAAAACCCAGAAAAGCAAGCAGAGCAAATGCTGATGAAGATGTGGGGAAACTGGGAGGCTCGTGCACTGTTGGTGGGACTATAAACTGGTGCAGACCTGTGGAAAACAAAGTGGAGGATCCTCAAAAAATTAAAAATAGAGCCACCGAATGATCCGAGCTACCAGAATCCCGCTTTGGGTAGACATGCAAAGGAACTGAAATCAGGATCTCGAAGAGGTTTATGCCCCCTCCACGTTCATTGCTCACAACACCCAAGGTATGGACACAACCTGAATGTCCACAGACAGGTGAGTGGGTAGAGAAAATGTGGGATGTTTCTCAGTCTTGAAACAGGAGGGACTCCTGCTCCACGTGGATGAATGTTGGAGACGCTATGCTAAGAGAGGGAAGCCAGCCCTGAAAGGACAAATCCTGATGATTCCTCCACTAGGAAGGGTCCAAGACGGTCAAGCTCCTGGGACCAGAGATGGGACAGTGGCTGCCAGGGGCTGCCAGGGGCTAAAATTCCAGTTACGTAAGACGAATAAACTGGAGAGATGTGTGCAGCGCAGTGTCTGTAGTTAACGGTATCGTACGCTGACCCGTTGGCTAAGACGGTAGATCGAAGTGTTCTCACCACAATTACAGGACACGACAACATGGGGTAGCATTTCCTGTGGGCGCTCCACTCAAGTTCCTTCCTTTCATTCTATCCCTTGTTAGGAAGCACACTCCTTCCTTGAATAACTCTTGCTGACTGTTCCTCTCTGTGTTGAGCCAACACCTGCCTTTAAAAACCTGTCAAACAAAAAAAGTGATTTCTGGGCCACGGTTCCCTGGACTGGGCGTACATAGTGTGTATCTGATCCCACTTGGCTCCACCTCTGTTCCTCTCCTTTCCCCTCCCCTCCCCTCTCCTCTACTTTCCTCTCCTCTCCTCTTTTTAAGTTTGTTTTTTTAAGAGAGAGAGAGAGAGAGCTAGGGAGGTGCAGAGAGAGAGAGGGATAGAGAGAATCCAAAGCTGATAGCGTAGAGCCCAAGGCTGAGCTCAAACTCACGAACTGTGGATCGTGACCCGAGCTATAACCAGGAGTCAGACGCTTAACCAATTGAGCCACCCAGGTGCCCCTGTGCCTCTGTTGTTTTCAAAGAGAAGCTAAGACACGTCCCAAGACATCACCTGAGGAAGCTGGTGGAGCCCATCTCTGTTACATTCATTTAGGGGATTTTACTCTGTCTTGGATGATCATAGCTATGAAAACCAAAGAAACGTCTTATCATATAAGGTAGGCATAAATAACGCGGATGTCTGGACTCTGCTGTTTTAGCTGGGGTGACATTTTGGTTGCATACATTCATAGGGAAACTTAGACTTGGTGCACAACATCAGACCTGGAAGAAATAATGAGCACTTAAGAAAATGCTTAGTGGCAAAAATGTTAATTTGTAAAATTTGATAGCGACCCCCCCAAAAAATCAATGACTGATTTGTGTTGTGAAATACACATGGAAAAGGTCCGGTGCTGAGAAAAAGGAACGTGCACAGTTCGCTTCCGCATCTAGAGAGCCTGGCAGAGGTGTGCGTTGCTCTAAGGGCATTTAGTGTTGCTCTATCCGAGAAAAATGTTTTTATTGATGAATAGAGGCGAAACATCCTCAGGTCAAAACGGTGGGGTTAAGAACCTCCCATATTGATTTAAAAAGCACACTGCAGTGTGCCTTAAGCCAAGCAAAAATTATATGTTTTTTTGTAACAGGGACTAGATGGAAAAATGGACAGATACATGCAATTTGATTTGTTGAACTCATGGAATTATGAGTACCTTTTATGTGCCATCCTATTAATGGTGCTATAATGTAATAAAATATTTAAAAATCTGAAATTTAGTTTGGGGCTGCATGAGCTCCGTAAAACCCTGATGTAACTAGACTCTGGAGCCTGCAATAAAAATTATTTGATCTTTTATTCACATCCACCCGCACCCCAGGAGCTGTCTGTTGCCCTTGGCTCCTTTGCTTTTCCAACACACACTGATTTCTTGCCTTTGATTAGGGCACAGAAATTGTAGTTGTCATGAAATGAGATACTAAGTGGTATCTCTTACAGATTTATAAACCCTGGCCACCCGGCTTCCCAGAACACAATACTTTCTTTCTGTAATAAGATTCTGTTGGCTACTGTACCACAACAAAATTGCTAATTTGCCCTATTATTTGTTCTGCTCAAGTGGAATGAGTGGTCATGCAAGAGAAAATTTGTCTCTGAAGCAGCCCCCTAAAATGGCTATGCTGATATTTCTATTTACTACGCGCTCTGTGTGCAGCTAAAATAGGGCCGCGTGATGCCCGACCATAAATTGTAGGCTCTTCTCTCTTTTCACGAGGAGATAATTATGGTACATTTATAACAGTTTTGTTTGTTTGTTTGTTTTTTTTACAGAGATCCTCAAAACTCTCCATAGGAAAAAGTCCCCAGATGGTAGAACTTTGTTTCGTTTTGGGGTGGTGAGGGGCAGGGGAGCAAAACGGAAAACCTTCCACGCGGTAATAGGAAAAGGTTATGAGTTTCATTCTGGAGGCAGAGCGCGTAATGTAATCTCCTGGATTTATGTTACCATTCATATTTATTCCTCAAGGGTATTATTAAATTAGGAAGCATAGCCATGCATTTTAATCACTATGATTTATATCAAAAACCTAATAGCAACCGAGAGCATTACTTCTGTGTACGGCATCGTCCCCGCCAATCGGTGGATGCTGAGCTAGGTGAGGGAGTTGTTCCCTTCATGTTCTGTGTGGACTTGAAACCTGGACAGAAAACTGAGGATTGCCTTCAAGTCCTTAAAACGTGCTGGACTCCGTGAAAGGGACGAGATTATTGTAGTGCCGATGAAAGTAACCTCTGTGTTCCAGACTTGAGTGTGAGTGCGAGGGTGTGTAGACATGCCCGTTCTCCTTGAGCTCCAGCTGATACTTCACATTTGGGTTCAAGTTCTTGCTCGAGCTTTACGGCACTCATTCTAAACCACAGGGAGGAAACCTGTTTTCTCCTTAACAATGGCCAGTGACCCTAAGGATGAAATTCACCAAACACTTGCTGTGCACCTGTTCAGCCCAGTGCCCCGAACTGGGTGCTGCGGTTTCCGGGATAACAAGATGCGCTCACGACCTCAGAGAGCCGGTCACATGGCTCGCCCAGGCCTGGCTCTGGGCCGAGCAAGGATGGGAGATGAGGTCTGGCTGCTAATGGAAAAGATGCCTACTTTTGTCTTTAGTGGCTGTTCAATAACTATTTGTTGACCTCAATTACCAGTGTGGGCAGCAAAATCGATCTACCTGACACTACCCTCTGGCTGTGTGATCTCTGGGCTGAGATAGGAACGCTGAAGCTGCAGGATTTCTGCGTCTGCTGGGACTCTGGTCCCCTGGGAACTGCAGTCTTAGATTGCACTGTCTCACCTGATCCCTGGTTGTCTGGACTGAGGTGTGTCTCTGGTGTCTGTGATGGGCACTCTCACATGCCACGTGGGCCAGGCTGGGCACTCATCGAGGCGCTGCCCTGAAGGTATTTGGTGGAGGCGGTTAACACCTGCAGGTGTTGAGATGAACCTCTCTTATCTTTGTGGGGCTCATCTGTCACCGAAGAGTAAAAACTGAGGTTTCCTGCAGGAGAAGGAATTGGGCCTCAAGGCTGTACATGGCCCCCTACCTGACTTTCCGGTCTGCGGGCCTGCCCTGTGGACTTCGGACTTACTGGCCTTCACAGAGGAGTGAGCCATTTCTCAAAGTGAATCACAAATATGCCTGTCTCCTGTTGATTCTGTTTCTCTGGGGAACCCTGACGGACCTAGTGTCCCCCCTGCCTGCTGGCTGGGCCCTCTCCTCTGTCATCACCCTCGCAGCTCAGTGACCTCTGTATGTCCCCCTCCCCCCCCCCCAAGCCTCCCAAGGGCTTGTCCTGGGCTCCAGGCCATCCTTGTTGTCTGGACTCACACTGCTCACCGGGGAGGGTCTCAGGAGGGTGTTGGGGATTAGATGAGAGTGGGGGCTCACACAGTGTTAGCTCATGTCTGAATCAGGCACATGCCTCGCCCCGGAGTTTCTGACTCACAGCCCCTGGGGTGGGGCCATGCATATGCATTTCCGGTTGGCTCCTGGATGAGGCCCCTGCTTGGAGAAGTGCTGGGCAGTCTCCATGCAGCCACGCATAGCTGACCACGTCACTAGAGCCTCAGGAACCGAAGGAGAGGACGGGAAGGAATCCTTTCGTTCATTTTTTTAAAGTTTATTTTTATTTATTTATTAAAAACTTTTTTATCTTTATTTTTGAGAGAGAGAGAGCATGAGTGATGGAGGGAGAGGGAGACACAGAATACGAAGCAAGCTTCAGGTTCTAAGCTGTCAGCACAGAGCCTGACGTGGGGCTCAAACTCATGAACCGCAAGATCATGCCCTGAGCCGAAGTTGGACGCTCAACCGACTGAGCCACCCAGGCGCCCCAAGTTTATTTTTATTTATTTTGAGAGAGACAGAGAGAGAGAGAGAGAGAGAGAGAGAGAGAGAGAGAGAGAATGAGAATGAATCCCAATCAGGCTCCTCACTATGAGCGAAGAGCCCAAATGGAGCTTGAACTCACAAACTGAGATCATGACCTGAGCCAAAATCAAGAGTTGGACGCTTACCCAACTGAGCCACAAAGGCACCCCAGGAAAGAACTCTTTCTTAATTCAAGGGTAGGGTGAGGGGGGTAGAGAGGGTAATGGTCAAGAAGATTGGGGGTGAGGGAGCAATGGGGAGACCCAGCATGGGACAGTCCTAAGAAGGCGCAAGAAAAGAGAAGTAGAGGTTGGAACCGATGATTTGCACTCTGGGGCAGGGCCAGTGCACCTTTTTGCTCATTGTTCTAGCTCATCAGACTCAGTAAGTGCTCACTGAATAGACATACAAAGTCCCTCTTGAAGTTCATAACCAGACATCAGACTTCTATGTAATGATGTTTGGTTGGGACAGGAGGACTTTTCCTTCTCATATCTGCCCTGAATCCATCAGGTAATATTTGTACATTTCCCCTTAAGAAACTGCTGCTGCAGAAGGAATCTAAGACGTATTCATTCGGTCAGTCAGTCACTCACAAAACCCTGACTCACTCAGCTGATAGCACATGGGAGACGCTGTTCAGTATTTACAGGGGACATTCCTCCCCCCTTGTCTTCCAAACATGCACAGCCGAGCCAGGGGACTCTTGGGATCTGTGTTCTCAAAGGGGGAGAGTCTGTGCTCTGGCTGAGCCAGGGAGTCTGCTGACCTGTTCGCAGTCTGATGGAGGAGCCCTGGCTGCCCTGGTGGGCCATCCTGGCTGGGGAAGGTGCTGACTCGTTGGGTGGAGGAGGCGGGAGGTAGACATCCCAGCTGCCTGATGCCAGGAGGTGGAGGCTGTTCCCTCCGTCTCTCCGTAATGACTACACACGGCTCTCTGCGTGGGCAGGCGGGCACTTTCTGGCTGCTGGGAATCTGCATGCTGTGGAGAACCCAGAAAGGAGTTCTCCAAAGAAATAAACGAGCGATGGAAGTGACAGCACATGGTGTAGCACGTGAACGAGTGCACTGCGGCCGAGGTCCTCTCTGTGTGGACTGACGGGAGGTAGGGGTAAGTGTGGACTGAGGAACTCGCAGTGACACACCCAGAATGCAGCTCTCACTGCACACACATGTGTTGTGTCTGCACCCTCCCTCTCCCCTCTCCTACCACCAGAAACATTAACAGAGTTCATTTTCTGGGAAAATATTCCCTCAGAGTTCTGATTTCATAAATCAAGGCCACCCGGAACTCAGCCCCAGGTATATAGCTGTGTTCTTACTGTCCCATTGGTGCAATACGACAAATCACATGGCAATGAGGGTAGAAACTCCTTGTGGCACTAGGGGACGGCCTGAGAAAGTCTGGTAGAGGACAGGGTCTGATTCTGAGAAACACAGGAGAAGCCACAGCCGTGACAGAGGGAAGGGAACTGCTTTTATTCAGGCTCCTTCTCAGGTGATTAAATCCAGTACGACAAATATTTCCTGAGTACATAGCAGGTACAAATTATGACCTGTCTCTACAACGTTTACTCTACCGCAGTCTGTAATAAAATTTGCCTACGATTCAACAGTAATTGTGCTGTTTTCAACCTTCAATGTCTATTTAACTTGAAGATATGCCCACATTTTCAGAGCTCAAATTAAAGTTCCCGGACAAGTGTCAGTGAGGAAATTGAAACTCCCCATGAATTAAAAATGGGTTCATAACTCTGTTTTCCACGTGGCTGTCCTGGAATCTTTGAGAATCTGTTCCATATGAAAGGAAGTCGGTTGTGCCTGTCCTGGGATCGGAAATCCGGTGTATATATAGCAACCAGCTGCAGATGGTACTGAATGCTGTGGCGTTAGTCTCTCCCTCCTCCTCAGCGGCGACACTGTGAATGCGTCTGAAGGAAGACATTAGTGTGTGGATGAGGAAGGCAGGATGCAGCTGAAAACGCTCAATTTTAGAAAGTTAAGAGCATTGTGACCACACTGAGGGTACAGTGTTTACTCTAACCATCTGGGCATTGATGGAGTGGAGGATGGCGTGTCCTGTCCTAACTTTGCGGTTCACTTTCACAATGACCTCCAGAATGTCATTTAGGAAGGAACCGTGCTGACCGAGATCGCGTGCTCCAGAAAGCCCACAGAGCGGACATGCTGAATTGATAAAGCGTCACTCTTCATTAATGTTTGCCGAAGGAAGAGATTGCAGCAATAAACCGATGTCATCCTTCACATGGTGGGCAGTCTCAACAAATGTCCAACCCCAGTGAGTCTGTGGAAGTGAATGCAATTACGCGTCTCTCCATGACTTGAATCAAACAATTAAACCACTAATATCCATCAGAGAAATGGTGCTTTGTTTATGTGATCAGGCAAGTTATTTTTAGAGGCAAATGAATACTGGAAATCGTGCCCAAGTCTTTGCTCACAGCACATTTTACGGCTGAGTCCGGAGAAGTTAATAGCTTCGGTTTGGGGGATGTAGCGTTCTCAAAATTCCTCAGCCAGAGTCAGCCTCTGGGAGATGTATGTGATTGGGATGGAATTCACCTCAGAAACATTGGGATAAGTCCTCTTTGAGCAATCCGCGAACCTTGCAAATGATAAATCACTGTTCCTGTCATTTGCAGAATTACCTTGCCGTCTACCAGCTCTGCGGGCCATGCAGCATGGGGGGTGAGAGGGTGAGTTGGAGAGCCTATTTGTCTTTAGAAGTGAAAAAGAAATGGGTAGTTAGTTAACCACTGACCTATGAGGATGACGTTTTCACTTATTACACTCTATAGCTTAAATACCAGGTAAAGCTAAATCGAGATGATGATGCACTACTATCTGAAATAAAGGCTTATGATGCTGCTAAGGGGACATGGCAACACGAACTCAGGTGACTGACGGATGCCTCCTGCTTGAACACACTGAGGGCTGATGGAGGGAGGTGGGGGGGATGGGCTAGACGGTGATGGGGATGAAGGAGGGCACTTGGTGGTGTTGTATGTAAGTGGTGAATCACTGAGTTCTCCTGAAATCAGTACCACACTGTATGTTAACTAATGGGAATTCAAATAAAAAACTGAGGGGCACCTGGGTGGCTCAGTCGGTTGAGCATCCGACTTCAGGTCTGGTCATGATTTCACAGGTTGTGAGTTCGAGCCCCGCGTCAGGCTCTGTGCTGACAGCTCAGAGCCTGGAGCCTGCTTCGGATTCTGTGTCTCCCTCTCTGTCTGCCCCTCCCCCACTCATGCTCTGTCTCTGTCTCTCAAAAAGAAATAAACATTAAAAAAATTCTTTTAGATAAAAAAGTTGAAAAGAAAAAAAAGAAAATGAAATAATTCTCCCAATACGTTGCATCCCAACAGTGTCTCAGAATACTAGAGTTTGGTGGACACAGCTCAGTCTACTTTCTTCCATTGAGGGAAGTGACTTTCAAAGGCTGTTGCCAAAAATTTCATTCCAGTAGCCAGTGGTCCCAGAAAACAATGAAACACTCATTTTGGGGAGACCAAGAGAGCAAGCTCTTGTGGTAAATGCCCTTATCATCCTGGAGACAACACAAGGTTGGGGCTTGCCTGGGGCAAGATGCAAGTGTGAAGGGGAATCCATTTGCTTTGATAATCATCCCTATACATGCATTGTTCATATTTTCAAGAGTGCCCTGTGACATCCATTTTCCTGTACCACAGCACACTTTTACAACCCCGACTTGTGACTTGTGACGTGCTATTTAATTAGGACCCTAGGGTGAGGTCATTGCCTCATGAGATGCTGCTTCACATTGTGAAATAATGCCAGACACTTTATTTTTCCCTCCCAGCCTGAAATAGACTTCTTAGACTGTTATGAATTATAAAAGCAATACATGCTTTAAAATTTTTTTTTAATGTTTATTTAGTTTTGAGACAGAGACAGGGCATGAGCCGGGGAGGGACAGAGAGGAAGGGAGACACAGAATCCGAAGCAGGCTCCAGGCTCTGAGCTGTCAGCATGGAGCCCGATGTGGGGCTTGAACTCATGAATGTGAGATCATGACCTGAGCTGAAGTTGGATGAACACTTATCTGACTGAGCCACTGAGGCGCCCCAATAAAAGCAATACATGCTTTTTTGTAAGAAACTTAAAAAGTACGAAATGAAGTACAGAGAGGAAAATAAAAATCACCTCCAAAGGGTGTAGATATAAATAAAATTAACAATGAAAAAAATGGACAAAAGTACAGATATGACAGAAACTGAAAATATGAGAAAATTATGAACTAATTTATTCAATGGAAAAGAAAACTAATTTTTTATGAAAATATAACAGTGATTTAATAAGAAATGGGCCATGTGAGATATAACCATTAGAGAAATTCAATAATCAAAACCCCATGTACTAAAAAAAAAACCCACCATGTTCAAAGAATTTACAACTGAGTTTTCACTTTATACTCCATAAAGACCAGATCATCCCAACATTTGACCAACTGTTCAGGAGTATGCGAAAACAAAATGATCTCCAATTCGTTTTTAACTAATTTAAAAAGATTTTTTAAATTGTAAATTATAACATAGAAAAACTACATGAAGAAGCGTGTAAGATTGATGACTTACTATAATTCAAAACTTTGCATAATCGCCTACCCAGTATTACTATATCCCTACGAGACCCCAGGTGCCTTTCCAATGAAAACTCTCTCTTTTCCCTAAAGATAACCACCATTCTGATCTTTTGGTTAATGCATCCTTACTTTTCTCCATAATTTAATATGCTAAGTATGTATCATTCCTAAATGCTTTAATTTTTTTCCATTTGTGGTCTTCGTGTAACTGTTTTGGACAGATGTCTGAGGTAGTGCAGTAAGGCTGAAAAAAGCAAAAACATGAATAATTAGAAAGCAGTTCTCAAAATGTTATTTTCAGATGATATGATTTTATGCATCAAAACCCCAAACTAACCCATTGGAAAAGTATTAAAATTAAAGACTTCAGCAAAGCTTCTGGATAAAATATCCATGTGTGAAAAACTATTTCTTTTAAAAACCAATAATTAAAAAGTTTAATTAAATAGAATATTTAATTAAACTACATAGAATATTTCTACATAGAATATCTTCCAATATTTGTAACTGCCAAAAAAAAAAAACCCACGAAAAACAAAACAAACAACTCTATGGTCCTTGTGAATAAACTCAACAAAGGATATATAAGAGCTTTATGAAGAAAATGTACAACCTCCTCAAAAGACATTAAAAAAATGTAAATAGAGTTACCATTTGTATAAATGGAAAGACTCTAACAATGTCAGTTTCAAAGAAGTGAATCTACAAATGCAAACTAACTGCAACCCTATTGCATATTCTTTTCTTCTTTGTCAAAGATTAGTTGAACATACAGTTGTGGGTCCATTTCTGCATTTTCTGTTCTGTTCTGTTGATCTGTGTCTGTTTTTGTGCCAGCACCATACTTGATGACCACAGGTTTATAGTACAGCTTGAAATCTGGAATCATGATACCTCCAGTTTTTTTTTTTCTTTTTCAGGATTGCGTTGGCTATTTGGGGTCTTCTGTGGTTCCATACAAATTTTAGGATTGTTTGTTCTAGCTCTGTGAAAGATGCTCATTGGTATTTTGATGGGAATTGCAGTAAAGTGTAGATTGCTTTGTATAGTATAGACATTTTAACAACGTTCTTCCAATCCATGAGCAAGGGATGGTGTTCCCTTTTTTTGTATCCTCTTTAATTACTTTCCTAAGCATTCTATAGTTTTCCGAATATAGATCTTTTGCCTCTTTGGTTATATTTATTCCTCAGTGTCTTATTGTTTTTGGTGCAATTACAAATGGGATCAATTCCTTGATTTCTCTTTTTGCTGTTTCATTATTAGTGTACAGAAATGCAACCAATTTATGTACATTGATTTTATATCCTGCCACTTTGCTGAATTCACGTATTAGTTCTAGCAATTTTTTGGTGGAGTATTTCAGGTTTTCTACATAGAATATTATGTTGTCTGCAAATAGTGAAAGTTTGACTTCTTCCTTGCCGCTTTGGATACATTTTATTTCTTTTTATTGTGTGATTGCCGAGGCTAAGACTTCCAGAACTATGTTAAATAGTAATAGTGAGAGTGGACATCCTTGTCTTGTTTCGTAGGGAAAAGATTTCAGTTTTTCCTGATTGAGGATGATTTTAGCTGTGGGTCTTTCTTATATGTCTTTCATGATGTTGAGATATGTTCCATCTGCCCCTACTTTGCTGAGGGTTTTATCAAGAATGGGTGCTGTATTTTGTCAAATGCTTTTCTGTACCTATTGAGAGGATCATACGGTTCTTATCACTTCTCTTATTAATGTGGCATATCACGATGATTGATTCACAGATATTGAACCAGCCCTGCAGCCCAAGGATAAATCCCACTTGGATGAATAATTCTTTTAATGTACTGTTGAATTCTATTTGCTAGTATTTGCTAGTATCTTATTGAGAATTTTTGCATCCATGTTCATCAGGGATACTGACCTGTAATTCTCCTTTCTATGAGGTAATGCAGGCATCATAGAATGAGTTTGGAAATTTTCCTTCCGTTTATATTGGAACAGTTTGAGAAGACTAAGTATTAACTCTTCTTTAAATGTCTGGTAGAATTCCCCTGGGAAGTCATCTGGCCCTGTACTTTGTTTGTTGGGAGATTTTTGATTACAGTTTCAATTTCTTTGCTGATTATAGGTCTGTTCAAATTTTCTATTTCTTCCTGTTTCAGTTTTGGTAATTTGTATGTTTCTAGGAATTCATCCATTTCTTTAAGGTTTCTCTGTTTGTTGACACAAGATTTTGAATAATATTCTCTTATAACTGTTTGTATTTCTGTGGTGTTGGTTGTGATCTCTCCCACTTCATTCATGATTTTATTTATTTGAGTCCTTTCTCTTTTCTTTGTCAATTTTATCAATTCTTTCAAAGAACCAGCTCTTAGTTTCATGGATCTCTTCTACTGTTTTTTTTTCTTGTTGTTGTTTGTTTGTTTCTATAGCATTCATATCTGTTGTAGTCTTTATTATTCCCCTTCTTTTGCTGGCTTTAGGCTTTATTTGCTGATCATTTTCTAGCTCCTTTAGGTATAAGGTTAGGTTGTGTATTTGAGACCATTTTTGCTTTTTGAGGTAAGTCTGTATTGCAATATACTTTCCTCTTAGGACTGTCCTTTCTGCATCCCAAGGGTTTTGTACTGTCATGTTTTCATGTTCATTTGCTTTTATGTACTTTTTAATTTCCTCTTGAATTGCCTGGTTAATCCATTCATTCCTTAGTGGGATGTTCTTTCACCTCCAAATATTTGTGATCTTTCCAAATTTTTTCTTGTGGTTGACTTCAAGTTTCATAGCATTTTGGTCTGAAAATATTCATGATATGATCTTGATCTTTTTATACTTGTTTATATTTGTTGAGGGATGATTTATGATTCAGTACATGATCTATTCTGGAGAATGTTCCTGGTGCACTCAAAAAGAATGTGTATTCTGCTGGTTTAGCATAGAATGTTGTGAACATATCTGTTAACTCCATCTGGTCCAGTGTGTCATTCAAAGCCATTGTTTCCTTGTTGATTTTCTGCTTAGATCAACTGTCCATTGCTGTCAGTGGGGTGTTAAAGTCTCGTATTATTATTGTATTATTATTAATGAGTTTCTTTATGTTTGTTATAATTGATTTATATATTTGATTACTCCAAAGGTAAGTGCATTAATATTTATAATTGTTAGATCTCCTTGGTGGACAAACCCCTTAATTATTATATAATGCCCTTCATCATCTCTTCTTTTACAGTCTTTGGTTAAAATCTAGTTTGTCTGCTCTAAGTATGGCTACTCCAGCTTTCTTTTAAAGTCCATTAGCCTGATAGATGGTTCTTCATCCCCTCACTTTCAATCTGCTGAAGTCTTTAGGTCTAAAATGAGTCTCTTGTAGGCAGCATATAGATGGGTCTTTTTTTAAATATATATTTTGATACCCTCTTTCTTTTGATTGAAGCATTTAGTCTATTTACATTCAGGGCGATTATTGAAAGAGATAAGAGTTTAGTGTCACTGTGTTACCTGTAGAGTTAGTGTTTCTGGTGATATTCTCTGTTCCTTTCTAGTCTTTGTTGATTTTAGTCTTTTATTTTCTCCCCCTCCACTCAAAGAGTCCCCCTTAATATTTCTTGCAGAGCTGGTTTAGGGGTCACAAACTCTTTTAGTTTTTGTTTGCCTGGGAAACTCTTTATTTCTATTCTGAATTATAACCTTGCTGGATAAAATATTCTTGGCTTCATATTCTTCCCATTCAGCACTTTGAATATATCCTGCCACTCCCTTCTGGACTGCCAAGCTTCTGTGGACAGACTTGCTGGGAACCTGATCCGTCTTCCCTTGTAGGTTAAGGACTTTTTTTCCCTTGCTGCTTTCAGGATTCTTTCCTTGTCTGTGTATTTTGTGAATTTGTCTTGGTGATAGGTGGCTTTTGTTGGCTTCCCTGGGAATTCTCTGTGCTTTTTGGATTTTGATGTCTGTTTCCTTCCCCAGATTAGGGACGTTTTCAGGTATAATTCGTTCAGGTAAACCTTCTGCCCCTTTTCCTCTCTACTCATCTTCTGGGACTCCTATGATATGAATGTTATTCCATTTTAATAAGTGCTAATTCCTTAAGTCTACCTTGTGATCCATAACCTTTGTTTTTCTCTTTTTCAGATTCATTAATTTCCATAATTTTATCTTCTACATCACTAATTTGTTCCTCTGCTTTGTCCATCCTCACTGTTATGGCATCCATTCAGGTTTGCATCTCGGTTATAGCATTTTAAATTTGGCCTCAATAGATTTTAGCTCTTTTAACTCTGCAGTAAGGGATTCTCTAATGTCTTCTGTGCTTTTTCCAAGCCCAGCTAGAATCCTTATAATTGTTTTAAATTCTACTTCAGACATCTTACTTATATCTTTATTGATTAAATCCTTGGCTGTCATTTCTTCCTATTTTTTCTTTTGGGGTGAATTGCTTCATCTTGTCATTTTGGAGGAAGAAAAAAATAATAAAATACAATAAACATTTTTAAAATTAAAAAATGAATTTTAGGAAGCCAGATCCTTGATGTGTTTTTCTCTGCTTGTTAAGAGAAACTTGATAGAAAAAAGAAAGAGAAAAAGAGAAAAAAATAAAAATTTAAAAAGTAAAATGAAATAAAAAAATTGCACTTCCTGTATCCAAGGGAAAACAACAATAACAACAACAAAAACAGAGGCGTAAAAATATAAACAAACCAAAACCACCCAAATGGAGCTAGATCCTGTTTCCCACTAGAGCAGAAGCTCTGCAGCACTCTATGATCCTTAGGCTAAGCATGTGGAAGGCATTTGTGCTGGTCTTCTGGGGGTGAGGCCTGCTGCTCTGGTTCTCAGGGGGGCTTGTCCTAGTCAGGGTGTGCCTGGAGGGCACAGGTAGCCTGGACTTGGTGTAATGGCTCCCTTCTCCACTCGGTAGCACTGCGTAGCTCATTGGAGTCATTCATTGTGGGTGGGCTAGTGGTGAAAATGGCTTCTCCTCACTCTTTAGGCTCCACAGCAGGATTTGCACCCTCACAGACACGTGATCATTCATCCACCCCCCCTCCCGTGTCCCCAACTTCCGTCAGCACCCCGCCTTCCCCCATCTGTGTCTGAGCTGCCTGCCAGGGGGCTCCTCCCTCCAGAGTTTTATCTCAGGGACAGTTGTGTTTCGAAAGCCCACAATTCAGAGACTCCTGGGACTCAGACCTGCCGTGATCTTCTGGGGGAGGGTCTCGCTGCACTGTGGCCAGTACTGTTTGTCCTAGGAAAAGTTTGCATGATTGTCCAGTGGCAGCAGCTCAGAGTTTATGGTAAATCACCACATGGAGCTGGTGCCAGGGTTTGCTGCCCTTAGCTGGCATCTTTGTTCCTATCCCGGTGAGTTGAGCAGCCCTCTGGCACCTGCTGGGTCCTTTGCCCTTGGGGAGGCATATTGCTCTACCAAAAACATTCCGGCAGGGAAACTGCTTCTCCTGTGTGACCAGGGGGTCCTCAGACCATGAAGCCCCCTCCTGGGGCTCCACCCTGTTTTCTCACTGGAGCATTTCCAGGCACAGACCTCTGAAAATTCAGCCTCTGTGCTCTGCTCTTTATAAAAAAATAGGCAGTATCAGAACCCTCTCCTTTTCCCACAGTTTTCTTGTTCAGACGCCTGCATGTGTTTTTACTCTCTCTCTTTCTCTCTAGCTACTTTCAGGAGGAGTGCTTTTCTTGTGCCACCCAGCATGCTGCTCAATCTCCCCCCTCTCTCCTCTTTGCAGAAGTGGCTCCCTCCCCTCCAGAGCACTGCACATCTCTCCTTTCCCCTTACTCACCTCTCTGCATCGCATTCTGCCATGTTCTCTCCCTGAAATGATGCAGATTGTTCTGTTCCTCCTCAGATTGACTTCCTAGGCGTGCAGAGTGGTTTGATGTTGATCTAGCCATGTTCAAGGGCTGAGGCAAGCCCAGGGTCCCCTTACTACTCCACCATCTTAACTACTCCCCCTGAAATGCATTTCTTAAATAATAAGACTTGAAAGTCGAAATTACTCCTTGATCAATGGGCGACTGAATGGATGTTGTGTTGTAAGCATGAAGACATTAATCTTGTTGCACCTCTCCATTAGAGCTCTGAGGTAACCGGACCCATTGTCAATGAGCAGTAACATTCTGAAAGGCATCTTTTTTTCTGAGCAGTAGGTCTCAACATGGGCTTAAAATACTCAGTATATCATGTGGGAAACAGATGTGCCATCATCCAGGCTTTGTTGCTTCACTTATAGAGCACAGGCAGAGTCAGTTGATCTGGCATCATTCTTAGGAGCCCTAGGAATTTTGGCATGGTAAATGAGCATTGACTTTAAAGTCATAGGTGCATTGACCCCTAACAAGAGGACCAGTCTGACCTTTGAAGTTTGAAGCCAAGAAGTGACCTCTCCTCTCTAGCAAGGAACGTCCCAGATGGCGTCTTCTTCTACTAGAAGGCTGTTTCGTCTGCACTGAACATCTGTTGTTCAGTGGAGCTGCCTTCATCCATGACCTTAGCCAGACCTTCCGGAGAACTCGCTGCAGCTCCTACATCACCACTTGCGGCTTCACCTTGTACTTTTCAGGTTGTGGAGATGGCTTCTTAAGCCTCCAGCTTCTGGAGCTTCCAAATTTTCTCCTGCAGTTTCCTCACCTCTCTCAGCCTTCAGAGAATTGAAGAGACAGGGCCTCTCTCTGGATTAGGCTTTGATTTACAAGACTCTCGTGCCTGGTTTCATCTTCTCTCCAGACCACAGAAACTTTGTCCGTATCAGCAATAAGGGTGTTTTGCTTTCTTTCCATCAGTGTGTTCACTGGAGAAGCACTTTTGATTTCCTTCAAGAGCTTTTCCTTTGCATTCACAACCCCTACTTTTGACACAAGAGGCCGACCTTTCAGCCCGTCTCAGCCTGTCTCAGCCTTCCTCACAGAGCTGAATCATTTCTAGCTTTGGGTTTAGAGTGAGAGATGCTTGACTCTTCCTTTCACTGGAATGCTTAGAAGTCACTGTAGGGTTATCAATTGTCCTAATTTCACTACTGTGGCATTTCAGGGAACGGCGGGGGGGGGGGTGGCTGAGCAGAGGTGAGGAGCCAGGGAAACAACTGGCTGGTGGAACAGTCAGAACACACACAACATGCATTAAGTTCTCATCTTATGTTTACCATGCCCCCAAACAATCACAATAGCAACATCAGCGGCCCCAGATCGCAGGTCACCATAACAAATATAACAATAACAAACGGTTTTGAAATATTGTGAGAATCACCAAACTGTGACACAGAGACACCAAGGGAGCAAATGCTGTTGGAAAGATGGTCCCGATAGAGTTGACTGACATGGGGTTGCCGCAAACACTTAGTTGGTTAAAAGCAAATTATCTGTGAAATGCATGAAAGCAAAGTGCAGTAAAATGTAAAAACTAGACTGGGGAAGTGTCTATGATTTGAGGTTTAAAAAATAAATGTATCAGGCCGACAAGAGCACAGCATGATGGTAAACATGTCCATCACGTGCTTTGATGTCTTTTCCTTCGTCCGTTAGATTACCACACATTAGGCTACACTAGCAGTCACTTGTTCCTTGATTGGAAGAGAACTGCTCTATGTAGCTTTAGAA
This sequence comes from Mungos mungo, assembly GCA_004023785.1. Taxonomy (NCBI): domain Eukaryota; kingdom Metazoa; phylum Chordata; class Mammalia; order Carnivora; family Herpestidae; genus Mungos; species Mungos mungo. Next base: position 103,678 of record PISW01003421.1, on the reverse strand, counting down.
GTGATGCAAAATGAGGAGTAATCGCTGCTAGGAGCAAGGAACCGGTGATGCACAGCTGAGTCCTTCATTCTCGTAATCGGAGCTCTGCTGTCACTTCCAGATTGGACTAGGAGGAACTACAAAATCTCATTAAGACAATGATGGCCCTCGAGTCACTCTGGGGCTGATTGTTACCACGTACCAATTTGCAAAGTCATTTTAGGTGATGGGCAAGTCAAGTGCGCTTGTTGTGAACGCCACACCGGGGCTTCGCTCCTGCTGCTCTCTTGTTAGAGACGTACTTCAAGGGCATGAGCATCAACTCCGGACTCTCAGAAAAGAAGCCTGAAAATAGGACTGTGCTACCTTGCAGCAGAAAGATGGAAACAGGTGAAAATCCTGGAACTTCCGCTATTAGCTTTCAAAAGCTCCCGAAGATGCTTCTCGTAGCTGCCTGTGCACGGAGCTGCAGCTACAGCGCAGGCTGACCCAGAACGGGGTGTGCAGCCACCCAGGACGAGGTGTCCACTGTGTCTGTTTCTGGGTACAGCTGGGTACACCTCGGATGGAGGTGAGGCTGATGAGTGTTGGCACACAGGGTGTTTGGGCTTCTTCTCCTCCCGGAGCGCTGATAAACCACAGTGCCTGGCACACAATCAACACCCAATACAAACGTAAATTACATAAGGAAAAAACGAATGAAAATCCATCGTTTTTCCGCCATCGTAGTCTGATGTGGTGCAGGGAGTAACATGTTAGTGGCTTTTAGTTCTGAACCTAGGCAGCTCGTTTTACCAAGCTTGGCAAGTTCTTCCACACTCTTGTACTTTGTGTAGGTCAAGGGGATAATTGGTATTTAATATTTGAAAGGCAAATAGGTGTCATGTATAGTGAAGGACAGTCTGAGACTTTGCGTTTACAGCCTTGTTATTCTGTGTCCCCATTTTATTCTTTGACTTGTCCTTTCGGTTCTGGCCATGTTTTTGCTAAGTGTAGGTCAGAAGGCCTTAAAGAACCTGGAGGGAACACTACAACGATGTCTCTAATGAGCAGGTGCTTTAGAGAAGATAAAAACATTTTCTAAATGAAAGGTTGTAGACTTCTAATTTTGATCACGTATTTTATTGGTAGCCATCTGAAGTGGAGAATCACCATTATTTGCTTTTGGTTGCCAAGACCTGCAGGATGGCAGGCGTGAGGACAAGAAGAGGCTTCTGCTGGGGCCAGGTGTAGAGAGAGGTCAGCTGGAAGTTGGGGCAGAGCGAGTAGGACCTGCTTGGAGAGAGATTCCAACTTAGGGTCCAAAATGAGGAGCTGTAGACATCAGAGGAAACTGTCTTTACCCAACACCCTGGTCTTCTCCTCATTTTAGCTACGTCTGTTGGGTAGATTGAAATAAGTCACTTTATTTTTTTTGTTTATTTATTTATTTTGAGAGAGAGAGAGAGAGCATGCATGTGCAAGTGAGGGATGGGCAGAGAGACATGGAGAAAGAACCCCAAGCAGGCTCCATGCTGTCAGCACAGAGCCTGATGTGGGGCTTGAACTCATGAACTGTGAGATCATGACCTGAGCCGAGATCAACAGTTGGACACTTAACCAACTGAGCCACCCAGACTCCTGGAAACAAGTCACTTGAAAAACCTGCATTCCTTAGAGAAGCTGCACTTTATAAACCCGTAAAATTAGGAGGCTGAAGTGGAAAGGGTGAACACTTTAGAGTTCAATAAATTCAGATACAAATCATAACCTTGTCAGTTACCAGGGTGCGATCTGGGCCACATCCTTGGCTTTTCCCCTTCCCTGTGTGTCATCTACCCAAAGGACACACCAGCCGCTGCACAGGAGGGGGTCACTGTCACAGCCGTCACATGGGGAGGTCGCCTGTGGGAGGTGCCTGCTCTCTGTTCATTCTTCTCCTCTTCCCCCGGGAGCTGAGGAAGTCTGAATGCATGTGAGCTAAAGGGGGGACTAAAGACTTGTGTGTGTGACCTGCCGACTCCCCAGCATTGGGCTTCACGTTCGGCTGGGTTGTCTGTCTCTGGGATGGGAGAGTGGAGGCGTCATCTCTACACTTTGACTTTGGCTTTTTTGGTTATATTAAAATGGAAGCTGATGGCACTGTGTTTTTATTGTATGTGCGGGACTTTGAGGCGCTATGTTGTGTGACATGGGTGGGAGGGGCCAGCCTGCCTGGGCCCTCAGGTGCAGGAGGAAATGGTGACCCCTGTATGCCCCCAGGTTCCAGGGACACTGAGGACAACACTGCATTGATGTGATTGATCACACCACTGCCTGGGTCAGCCGAGCTCTGGAGTTAGCACCCTGAGGATTTTAGCAGGCATATTTTCATGAGACTACATTTCTTAAAATATATTTTATGACTGCTGTTTATATGGGGGTGTTTGGAGCGATCTGTCATTGTTCTGTATGGTGAGTTTCTTAATCTTAGGAGACAAGAAAGTGGAAATATGGAGACATCTACTGTGCTGATGAAGGAGAAGAGAAACAAAAGGAGGACAAGTAGGAAGGATGGCTCAGTGTGAATGTGCACGCACGTGTGTGAGGGTTGTGTATGCGCACATGCATGCACGCGTGTGTGTGATAGAAAACACACAGACTCCTTTGGAGAACAGAAGGGGATGTATAAATAAGAGAAAAGACGGCGGCACCTGGGTGACTCAGTTGGTTAAGCGCCCGACTCTTGATTTCAGCTCGGGTGACAATCTCATGGTTCATGAGTTCTAGCTTCACATTGGGCACCGCACTGCCAGGACAGAGCCTTCTTGGGATTCCCTGTGTCCCTCTCTCTGTGTTCCTCCACTGCTCATGCTCTCTCTTTCTCTCTCTCTCAAAATAAATAAATAAATAAATAAACAAATAAGTAAATGTAAAAAAGAGAGAGAAAAGATAGCATGATAAAATCAAGAGTTGTTTAATCTTCTCCCCAAACATTTTCTCCCTAAGTTTTTAGAAAACAATTTTTATTATTTTTTAAAGATAACTGTTCGTTTTGAGGTCTTGGTGTGATGGTCCAAGCAGGAAAGAATGGAGAAGAAAGTGTGATAGACATGAGATCCCTTTTAAAGTTGGAGAGTGTTTATCACGTTTGGGAGAAATCACCAGTAGTCTTTCAAGTGTGGTTTTCCCTGTAAGTGACCTTCGGCTTGGAGGCAGGCTGACCGAATGGCCGAAGCGCTGATTTTGGCCATCACTGCCCCTCCTCCCCTTAACTGAGTAACCTTGTGTATGTGATCTAATTCTCTGAGTCTCACTTTTGTCATTTGTAAGATGTCGTTCGTCGAACAACAATGGATTCTTCACAGGATTGCTGTGTTTAATGAGATGGCAGGAACCTGGTCCATAATAAATGTCCGACTAACACAGTTATTTTGTGTGTCTCGCTGGGCAGCGCTTCACCGTGACTCATGTCTGTGCGTATGAGTTAGCGACGACATGGGCTAATGCAAACGGTGAGCAGAACTGAGCACCTTTGGATGACAGGGCGTGAGAAGCTGGGAGTAATCTGATCCTAAAGTTTGGAAACTGAGGTGAAATGTGCATAAAATACATGCTTTTCTCTTCCTTTGCATTCCGTCTGATTTAAAATGTTACCATTTCAAGATGTGTTTGTTTCATTTATTTGGTCATTTCAACCAACGCTTCCTGAGGGCCGGGCACTGTGCTGAATGCCAGTGGGCTGGAAACAGGAGAAACACAATGGGGAGCAAGAGGGAAGGGAGGCACCTGGCTTCCCCCAGAGGCTGGCGCCCAGGGCCTGTGTCCTCGGTGGTCACGTCTCAAAGAGCTGGCTCCCAGGTCTTCAAGAAAGACACTCCTGGAACCCTACAACTGCTCTACAACACCTCAGAGGCGCGGACGAAGGATCTACAATGACAGGTCTTCTAAAGTAAATGCTCAGGGAAGGGAGGTCAGGGGCTGCAGCCGGGAGAAAGCCACACAGAATGTCTCGGGGCTGAGGGTCAGTGTCAGTGGGGGAGGGAGGGGAACGGCACCCATGAGAGGAACCTTAGGGCACGGTGGCCCAGAGGTTCTGAAAGAGGCCAGTGGCTTTACTTTCTCCTTCACCACCTCCTGAATGTGTGGCCTGGACCAAGTGACTTAAGCTGAGACTCATCTTTCTGGTGTGTAAAATGGGGATATTGTTTGAAGGATTAAACAGTGATGCATGGAAATGCTTCGAGGCAAGTGATCATGGGAAAGCTTCTTAATGCAGATAAAAGGCGAACAGTCAGCGTTCTTGGTGGCAGGGCTGGGGGCTGGCTGCCTGCACTGGGCTCGGCGGTGGGGGGCCCACCTGGCGGTGGAGGGCCTAGTGTGTGCTTCTGTGGAATTCGGCTTCAGGGGCTGCCGTGTGAGACCTCGGAGCAGGGAAGTGACACGGTGACAGTTAGGAACTTAGAACAGACGGGCATCCCTGAAGAGGGTACATAACAAACACAAAGCAGGAGCTTTTTTATTTTTTGCTTTTACTTTTGAGAATGCAAAGTTTTTAAATGATTATTTATTTATTTTGAGAGAGAGCATGAGTGGGGAGGAGCAGAGAGAGAGAGGGAGAGAATCCCAAGCTGACTCTGCACTGTCAGCACAGAGCCCCATGTGGGGCTCGAGCCCATGAACCATGAGATCATGGCCTGAGCTGAAATCAGGAGTCAGATGCTTAACCGACTGTGCCACCCAGGTGCCCTCAATTTTAATTAAAAAAATTTTAATGTTTATTAATATTAAAAATGTTTATTGTGTTTATTAACATTATTAACATGTGAGATCATGACCTGAAACAAAATAAGGAGTCAGATACTTAATTGCCTGAGCTGCCTGGGTGCCCTATGGAACTAATATCGATTAAATAGAGAACATTATTTTTGAGAGAGAGAGACAAAGAGAGACAGAGACAGAGACAGAGTACAAGTGGGGGAGGAGCAGAGAGAGAGGGAGACACAGAATCTGAAGCAGGCTCCAGGCTCCGAGCTGCCAGTACAGAGCCTGAGGCAGGGCTTGAACTCACGAACCACAAGATCATGACCTGAGCTGACGTCGGATGCTCAACCGACTGAGCCACCCAGATGCCCCTAGTATTTTTAATTTCCCTACATTGTGTTAATCTATAAATTTCACTCTTTCTTGCTTCTTTACCTCTCCACTCTTTTGTTTTGGGTCATCTATTCATACTGCCGAATATATACCTAGCTTTCTGCTTTTACCTCGAGTGTCGTGATCCACAGTATGTATTTTCCCACATACTTCTTATTTATTCCCCTGGTGATAGACACCACATCAACGATCTCAGGCGACGTAACAAAATGCCCCAAAGTCTGTGCCTTCCAGCAGCTACTCTACGTGCTCTGATTCTGTGGGACATCAGTCAGAGGACCGAGTCGTCTGGTCTTGCCCAGGATTCCTCGCGTGGCTGCAGCCATCCGGCTGCTCACGTGGGGCTGGATGGCCTACGACAGCCTCGCGACCACGCTGACCGTCCACTGGACTACGTGTTCCAACAGGCTGGTCAGACCTGATGCTGCTGAAGGCCCAGGAGTGTCATCATGGTAACTGTGTCGTAGAATCACCAGACTCAAAAACTAGAATTTTCTGCAAAAGAAAACTTAAACATTACTTATCTTTTAATTGTTGGAAATGGCTCGTCCTTATTCCGAGCACGTAATTTTCTGAATTGTCACCAAAATAGTTATGCTTAGCAAAAAGAAGTTTTTCTCACTCTCTGAATTTCTGTGGTGACTGTTTAAGTCCATAAGGAAAGATGAACGTCTCTATATATAAGACTTGTTCTGAGGATGACATTAGCCTTTGAAGGAGAAAATACGAAAAATTTGGACTTCTTTCTTCTTAACTTGCTGGGCCATTTATTTGTTTATTCACTAAACTCACCCTCTTGGCAAACATTTATCTAATGCTGTTTTATACTGGACTATAGGAAAACTGTAACTGAATAAAACAATGTGTTCTCCTAAGGAATAATAATCCAGATGGAAGATGTGACATGTTCCTAAAAAATGAGAATACAAGGCAGGATATGATCAGCGCCACACGGGGGTTTTGGACCAAGTGCTGTAAGACCTGGGGGAGCACTTTCCTCTAGCTGGAAAGGAAGGGACTAGAATGAATGAATGAGTGAATGAATGAATTTATTTTAAGTTTGTGTATTTTGAGGGGAAGGGGGGCAGAGAGAGGGAGAGAGAGGGAATCCCAAGCAGGCTCCATGCTGTTAGTGCAGAGCCTGATGCTGGGCTTGAACCCATGAACCATGAAATCATGACCTGAGCCAACATCACGAGTCACCTACTTAACTGACTGAGCTACCCAGGAGACCTAAGGAACAAATATTTGTTAAGCAGAGTTTGTGTGTCCCAACCCATTATCCATGTGCTGGATGGACTCTGTGCACATATGAAGGTCAGAGGGAGTTGAAAGGACTTCTCTGGGGGATGGAGGAAATGAAGGCAGAGGGTGCTCAGGGCACATCATGGGTTAGCAGAACGGAGAGGTGTGGGTGGGCGAGAATAAGCTGCAGAGATCTTGGACACCAGTAGTCATTTGGACATTACTTTGTAGGCAATGGGAAAACAACAGAGCCTTTTAAGCAGGAGGATGATGTGATCAAAATTCTGTTTTAAGAAAATAAATTTGAATGAATTCAGAGTTTGTTTAAAGCTCCTTCCTGAGATGGGAGAGACTGAAAATGAGCTAAGAATACACTTGAAAACCACACAAGTGAGGAGATCTCCTAGTGGGGAAGGTGGTGCCATTTAATATGGCCCCTGCTCCAAGATGACCGTGCTTGGTTTTCTTCCCTGTTCTCATCATTACTGCTGACCACCTTGCTTGTTACACATTTACCTGTTTAAAGTACCCCCCCCCCCACTAGACTAGACACTCGGGGACCTTTTCCACATCATTTGCCCTCACGGCCAAGAATCCTTGATCACATTTAGAGTTTATCAAAGACAGGTTAATGTTAATGGGAGACAGGTTAGAAACACGTAAGTCCTAGTTTGATTTATTTTCTCCAGTAAGATTGGGTTTGGGCATGAATATGGAGAAATACTTAATTTCTGTGTAGAGTTGTGCCATTTTCAAATGCCTCCCAACATCCACGAAAACCAGTCTGAAAGGCAGACATTCATCCGTTCAGTGTTTATTGAGCACTTACTCTCTGCTCGATGCTGTACTACATGTTGTGCTTATGAAGATACATTTGAGATAGTTCTTGCAACTTTAGGTCTCATGGTATGGTGAAGAAAACCGATACACTCAGAGAATTGTAATGTAATACGTCCGTGTTAGCTAGGGCTCTCCAGAGACACAGAACCAATAGGACGTGCATATATATAGAAAGATTTATTATAAGGAATTGACTCACATGATTATGGAGGCTGAGGTGCCCCAAGATCTGCAGTCAGCAAGCTGGAGGCTCAGGAGAGCTGATGATGTACTTCTGGTCTGAGTCCGACAGGCTCAAGACCCAGGAATAGCCGATGCTTCAGTTTGAGTCTGAAGGCAGGAAAAAGCCAGTGTCCCAGTTTGAAGGCATTCAGGCAGGAGAAGTTTCCTTTTACTCCAAGGAGAATCCATCTTTCTGTTCTTTTCAGACCTTCAACTGATTGGATGAGGCCCGCCCACCTGGGAAGGGCAATCTGCTTTACTCAGTGTACTGATTTAAATGTTCGTCTCATCCAGAAACACCTTTAAAGATAGAGTCAGAGTTATGTTTAACCAAGTGTATTTTCACCTCATGGATTGGTCCAGTTGACATAAAATTAACTATCACAATGTCCACTGTTATTTTAAAGATATAATCCAATTTCCATTCAAACAAATTCCATCTTGGGCAATTAGAGAAGGCTTTATAACTGAGTGCAATAGAAATTGTTGATAGATATTACTATCCTCTCTACTTTTAAAATATATTTTAATGTTAATTTTTTTTTAAGAGAGAGAGAGTGAGCGAGCAAGCAAGCATGAGTGAGGGAGAGACACAGAGAGAGGAAGGCACAGAATCCAAGGCAGGCTCCAGGCTCTGAGATGTCAGCACAGAGCCTGATGTGGGGCTCAAGCCCATGGACCGCGAGATCATGACCTGAACCAAAGTCAGACACTTAACTGACTGAGCCACCCAGGCACCCCAATCATCTTTACTTTTTAAAGGAGAAAACAGGTGTTCAGGGAGATTAAATAATTTTTCAACATACATAGACAGGAAGTAATAAAGTCAGGAGTTGAGCCCACGTGTTTCTGATTCCAATTTTGTATTAGGTAGATAAGCCATTTGAAGAAAGAATTATATTTTCAGACAGTGAAAGAACATCCAATTTTAAAAAATGATTTGCAATTCAGGTCTTAGTTCAGTTACACCCTAAGCTTCCAGAAGGGCTTGTGAGGGTCACTTTACGGTCATGGTAGGGTCCTCCCTCTGCCCCCTGTGTCCGTTAGCATTCCCCATGCTGGTTGTGGGATGGACAGTGGTGGCCCTGGGCTTTGGTACTTGGGGTTTCCCAGTCACCGTCCTGGTTTTGGGGTAGGTGAGGATCCATGCTAATGGTAGAACAGAGTCTTGTAGGTCCCAGTGGGAGGAGCCTTGGGGGTGTGGAACATGTCATCCTCTCCCCCAGAAGTTCATTTCTCATGTGTATCTGCTTTGGACTGGTTTCCCTATGGGCTTTCATTCTTGCCCCCTCATAACAGCAATAAGCAAGTGGCTTCTGAGTGTGAGACACGTCCCCACCTGTATGTGACCGTACGTGGTCCATGCCTGGCACACTCCAGTCCGGGTGGATTGTTTTGAACTCTCAATTCAAACTCTGCAGGTAAAAGTAAAATCCTGTTGGTCCACCCTGGGGCAAGTGCCCACTCTGGCACCATGCTGGGCATCTCCTAGAGCTGCGCCCTAACACAGAATACAGGTGGTACTTGAAAGAAGAGAAGGGTTAGACAGGCATCTCCAACACATTTCTACAGAAGTCCTACCTCTGACTTCCGCCCGGGAATCCAGTATGCTTATCTCAGCAGTGACTGACTGGGGCTGGGCATTCAGCCCCAGTTCCCTCTGGGAACACAGCAATTATGACTCATCTTTCTGGCCATGCACAGGGTCCTCGAGAAGCCACGGTGACTCACAGGTGGTTGAGTCCCTCCTGCTTCACTGTCTATATAGAAGCAAGAAGTACCTAACCCCCACTCCCTTAAATCTGCAGTCGAATCACTTTCAAGGCCGTTCTTGCTGTGGATTTTCAACTGCCATCTGAAAGGGGTGTTAGTCATCTTAATAACGGGAATTAATCATAAGCCCAGCCCGCTGGACAATATTGCAATCAAAACAACAGAGACGGGAATGTTCCAGCCAGAATGAGAACTTATGAACACAGCGTAACTCAGACATATTGCCGCTGCATTCAACAGGGTTCCAATCAACAGACTGACACGCCATCTCCAAGATGTTTTGGCTGTTGAAAGTGCTTTTGTCACGAAAGGGATGTCAACTCTGTAATTTCCGGCTCAAATAATGAAGAGAATGACAGTAATTATGGACATTTTGTGACCAGAACACTTCCAACCGAATGATACAGTTGCAATTGTGTCTTTTTGAACCAGTTAAATTCTGTTGGTTGTTAAATGTCAATTTCTGAAGAATGCAATTGTTATTAATAAGACATTAACAGGATATCATTTCCTTCAGCGATAACTTGATCTCTCTGTAAAAGTGACTTATTAGAACAATTAAGAACTGGATTAGTCTACAGTCCAGACATGCATGATTCAGTGTTTTCTCCCAAAGCTGGCCTACTTGATGCTTTTGAAAAACGTGCCTACTCCGTTTCCCCCTCCAATCTGCTTTAAATTGTATGGGAGTTAAAACTGCGCCTCTGTCCTTTTTGAAGATTTTTACAACTTGCTTTTTGGGATGACCGAGCGACTTTAGAATTCTCTTTATTATTGACCCTATCGTAAAGCCCAGCAGAACAGAACAGAACAGAAGGCACCGCTGAGTGCGCACCGGGTGCTGCCTGGACGCTTTCAGATCCTGCGGTTTATCCTCACGGCACCCCTGGAAAGTAGGTCCTCTCTTCCCACTTCTACAAGTGAGAGACTATAGCACGTGGCTGACGGTGACAGATTGTGTGTGACATACTCAGATTACCTGACCCCAAAGGCCAGCTTCTGCCTTCTGGAACATTCCTCATGCCCTCTGCCCCCTACAGTTATAATTAGTCACTAAGCCACTGAAGTCTGCATTAGGTCCACACGTGGTCTGGCGCCCAAACCCAGAGCAGGGTGGGGTACGGCCGGGGTGGCGCGGGCATCCGCTCCCCTAACCCCAAACCCCTCCTCTGTGGAAAGCCTGAGCTGAGGTCATCCCCGGTGACAAAGCAGCCTCTATCTAGACCTCAGCGGGCCAGGAGAGGTCTCGGGGACACTGCAGGACGCAGCACAGCAGCGGGTCCGGGACACTGGGGTGGAGCCCGGTGCCTGCTGGCCGGTGCTCTCCCGCCTGTCTCTGGGCGGCGCTGTCTCCGAGGGAGAGGTGCTGAAGTTGGGGCCGGCAAGGTGCCCGAGCCGAGTCCCTGGTGCGAGCACAGGACAGGCGGCTCCCGGGCACGAGGAGCTTCCAGAGAGTGGCCTGCGGGGCCCGAACCCACCTTCCGGCCCTGATGGCTCACCCAGCAGGATGCGGACACGGACCACGAACGCCGGGGCTGCGGGGGCTACCATTGCACGCTCAGTGTCACGGGAGTGGGGAAGGTCCCCGAGTGCGCCCTCTCCCTGGGGAAACCGGTCACTGTGTGTGTGTATGGGGGGGGAGTGTTTTAAGCATCTGTGCAAAACTCTGTAGGCAGGTAAGTCGTGTGTGTGTGTGTGTGTGTGTGTGTGTGTGTGTGTGTGTGTAAACGTGTCCCAACGAAGCCTTTACTCAGTGCCCCTTTTGGATGAAGACCAGTGTCACTTCTACCCTATTTTTCCTTTGAAATTGCCTTTATCCTCAGCGACAAGACCTGCCTCCTCCAGCCCCGTTAGGGACCTCCATCCTGTGACGACGGGGCACACAGACCTGTTCTCCCACCTTCTGACCCCCAGCCTCAAGGGGGAACTGACATCAGCCTGTGGGGAGTCCTGACCTCCAGGTTCCAGGCTATGCTTAAGGAGGTGAGGAAACAGGGTCAGCAGAAGCCTCAGGCGGTGGTGAGAGCCTGCGCCCCACCAGCTGGGAGGCGGTGAGGCCAGCCTCCTCCCTCTGCCCCAGGGGCAGGGGGAGGAGGAAAGGAGAGCACTGGCAGGCCCCGGACACCAGGACACCATGGGGGGACGGCCCAGAGCCAGGTGGCCCTGCAGGGAGCACCTAGGAGGGGCGACCCGCCTCTCCTTCCCTCCGTCTTCCTGCAGCCGCTGTGTTTGGGGCCCGGCGTGTGTCTGAGTCTCCCCACCCAGACTGTGCTCCTTCTTCAAGCCCTCCCAGGGCCCATCGGAGAGCCGGGGACTTGTGTGCTCTTTTAGTTCCTGAAACGCAGTGGTCTGGATTCGGGCCCCTCTCCTGCACCCCGGCGTGTGCCCACTTCTCCCTTTCTGAATAAAGCTGGACAGAGCCTAGACTTGCTGAGCTCGCAAGAAGTGCAGGGTCTCCCCAGAATCGTCCTGGGAAAGGGTGACTCGACTGCCCAGCTCTTCCTAAAGGGGCCCCAGTGCGTTCAGATTTGTTTACAACGCGCGCTCTCCTAGCAGGAATTGAAAACAGCTATTAAATCTTCGTCCGTTTAAGAATTCCTGTGATGCAGTCAGGTTTTTGTGTGATGGGGAAGGACTTTGTTTCCTGGAACCGAGGGCAGGCCGGCTGGGGGCCCCACCTGCCGGCACCGCCCAGCAGGGGGCGCTCGCTGCAAAGGCAGGAGCCTGGCTGGGGGGTAGATTGGAGCCCAGGGTGAGGCTCCTCTTCCCTGCGCCCCCCACACAGTGGGTCCTTCAGCCCCCGCGACAGCTTGGAGGGGGATCCCTGGCTTCTTGGCACGGAGGGCTGTTGACAGACTAGATTTCTAGGCGTTTTCTGTTCTGAAATGGTGTCTGTCGAAATCACAGGTAACTAGAGGGAAGCGCACCTGGTGGGCAGTAAGATGAGTGGACAGACAGCGGGGCTCTGCCGGGGACCCTGAGGGAAAGCCTAAGGGCCAGGAGGACACCCCACAGAGGAGCGGGCTGGTGTGACCCGTGTGCCCGGGGCAGCGGCTGGGCAGAGGGAGCCCGCCAAAGCTTTGAGCAGGTGCTGGGTCAGGTGCGTGGCTTTAGGGAAGGGGCTCCTCCGGCAGTGTTGGGGGGGGGGGTCCCTTGGCACAGAAGGCACAAGTCGGCACGCTGCGCCCACTCTCCAGACGGAGAGGAGCCAGTAGATTTGGGAGCTGCTTGGGAGGGAGAGTGGACCGAACTTTATTTACTTATTTATTTTTAAATAGTTTATTGTCAAATTGGTTTCCACACAACACCCAGTGCTCTTCCCCACAAGTGCCCTCCTCCATCACCGCCACCTCTTTTCCCCCTCCCCCTTCCCCTTCAACCCTCAGTTCATTTTCAGTATTCAGTAGTCTCTCAAGTTTTGCGTCCCTCTCTCTCCCCAACTCTCTTTCCCTCTTCCCCTCCCCCTGGTTCTCCACTAGGTTTCTCCTGTTCTGTTAGACCCATGAGTGCAAACATATGGTATCAGAAAGTCTGGCTTCTGCCCCCTTCTGTCCACTGCTTCCTCCCTGCAAGAGGGCACTCTGTCTGCCTCTCAGCCCTTCCCTCCTGCAGGCCTGCGGTCTGCTCTGGCTTCACCCACCTTCCTCTTCCTCCCTTTCCCCTTCCTCTCCCCACCGCGCCCAACCTGACCTCGGTCTGTATCCTGCCTGTCATTTTACACCACTTAATATCGTCGTGATGACTTTGGTCTCAGCTCCTCTGGGCTCATCCATCTTCCCGCCGGAATGTGAGTGAGCGGCAGGGCCTGTGTGTGCAGTCTCTCTGCGGCTGAATTGTCAAGGCGCAGCAGGCAGTAGTGAGCAGGCAGAGAACTGGGGCTCAGGAGGCTCCCGGGAGGGTCTGGTGATGCCCCACAGCACGAGGACGCGGGGCCTGGCCAGCAGGCTCAGGAGGAAAGACCACGGCTGCGGATCAGATGTGTCATTTCCGCTGGGCCGTCTGTGGGAGGCCAAGGGGGCAGCGCTGGTCAGGAGACTTGGTGTGTGGTTCCGGCCGCAGAGTGACCTGGGGACCCAAGACAGGGACCCGGGAGCTCAGTGGCATCACCCCGGTATTCGAATTAGCTGATGACCCTGCGGGATTTTCTCGGGGACAGTATGCTTTTGTGACTTGGGCAAGTCTCTTTACCTCTTTAACTTTGACTTTCCCCATGTGTCGGCTGGGGATAATCCTACCCACCCCCAGCTCTTCTGATCGTTGAGGAATGAGGTCTACACGAAGCTCAACCCAATGTCAAGTGCACAGCACACAAGCAATAAATAGTAGCTGAAAGGAGGAAACGATGGAGCCAGGGGGACGCGCAGGGGGCAGGGGGAGAGTTTACAAGAAAAAATAGAAGAGTAGGAGCAAAGCTAGCAAAACCTTAATTGCTTTTCTTTTTAACTCTAATGTGAAAATTCTGCATAATTCTAGAGTTATATCATCCTAAACAATAGTTTTAAGTCAAACTTACGTATCTAAAGTATTTGATTTTTTTGGTTCTGTATTATATTTCAAATAAGTAAAACTAATACATTTTCAGTGACGTAGTTTTGAAAAATTGCTTATATAGCATGCCACATGATAAATGATGTTTGCTCAGATCTGCTTTGTATTTTATTATATTTGCTTATCTTTAGAGTCTAATGTTTCCCATGAAACTTCTTCACATGACTGCTGAAGGCTAGTCAAATTTTATTTAATTAAATTTAACTTGTGTAGAAGAGCAATTTGAGAATTAGTTCCTATTGCTAAAAGTGAAGAGTATAAAATAATGGCTTAAGAAGTTTTGCCAGGTTGAATTTCCTCAATCAACGGCTTCCCCAGAAGTGATTTACGGCGCTCTGCGGACGTAGGTAATGAGTGTAGGAGGCGGGCACAGATACCCGAGAAACATCAGCATCCGTCCGTGTGATTTTAAATCAATGGACTGTGAAATTTTTCTGTCAGAAAAATTGATTATGACTCTTTAGGCCTCACTACAAAATTATTCCTGTCATTCATGTATTAAAAATATTCTTTCCATTGTGTGTTTTCCTGGCAGCCGTGTCCCCTTACCCTTGAAGGTCAGACATGGCGTTCGACATTGTCACACACAAGAAGCAGCAGAGCGTGGTGGGCTTGGCAGCTCACACTCACTCGCTCTTAATGAAGGACAAATCAGAACCGCAACGAGAGACTGACCCCCTTCCATCCCCCAAATTGGAAGTGGGTAATAATAAGCATTGCTGGTGGTGTTGGATTGTGGACACAGAGATGACCATCCTCCTTCACAGCTGGTCTGAGTAGAATTAGGACGATTTTGGTTCAAGACAGTTTGATTGGTCAAGATGAATCACGAGGCCAAGTTCAACGGGATGGCGGAGCGCATGTACCTTCAGGGAGAGAAGGAATAATGGCAGCCGTCTTTGGGTACTGTCCAATGCCATGTACACCGGGGTTTCCCCCCCCAATTTTATTTATTTATTTGGGGGGGAGGGGCAGAGAGAGAGGGAGAGAGAAAGAATCCCCAGAAGGCTCTGCCCTGTCAGTGCAGAGCCCAAAGCAGGGCTTGAATTCACAACCTGTGAGATCATGACCTGAGCTAAAATCAAGAGTCCAACGCTTAACTGACGGAGCCCCCCAGGTGCTCCTGTACAGCTGACTGTAAAAGCAGTTTTTCTCAAGGTGATGTGACTATATGTTTATTAATATCTATGTTTATATCTTCTGTATGTATCTGTATCTATATCATCAATATCTATATGTATCTAACCTTTCTATCTGGATATAGATATATTTCTGTGTACTTTCAGTTTCCTTCATAATGACTTATGCTGAATTTCTACTTTACCATCATCAAACACCAAAACCAAAAATCCTGACTGCCCTAACGTGTAGTTGTGTGTCTAGGGCACTGTCATAGAGTTTGAATCACAACTGTTGTTCACTTTATTTGGGCCAGTTACTTACGTCTGTGAGGGCACAGTTACGTCATATGTTAAGTAATAACATAATAATAAGACCTTATGAGAACTAAGTAAGACAAAGTCTATAAAGTAACCAGTACAAAGCCCACCTAGAAAGTACCCAATAAATAATATTTCTTTTTTTCTCCGTGTGATATTTTTTCTTACAGTTTTGATATGCAACTGGCATAGCATCTCTATGTTCATATTTCTTTACCCTTAGCTTTGTGATTTTGCACATCATTTTATTTATATCAGTAATGCACACTCAGATTCCTTTGCTCAAATGGAAAAAAATAAAATTCTTTGGTCATGCAGTATTTCTTGCCTGGAGAGAAATCCTTGCATCTCCAATCTCTGTCATTAACTGCTATTTGTTCAGGTCTGCAGACCTGCCCAGAGAACCAAGGTTTTCTCTCACAGGTGCTAATTGCAAAATTCCAGGCTGCCCAGGATACAGCGTGAATTGTAGGGTGGCCTGTGAAAGGGCTCAGTTCTGGGACTCAGGACGCCCAGGATTCTTATTCTTCTTTTATAGCTAAATAGGTCTGCGGTTTAAAGAATGCCATTTCCTCTGTTTTGTTTTTGAAATATTTAAGATGGGAGAGGTCGGATGAGGGTGATTCCTAAAGCTCCTTTCGGCTTTAAAATATTGATTCTACTAGTTTAAGCTCGTGTCAAGAAGACTAGATGAAGTGTGTGAAAGTTCTGCTTCTTCTGAGCAAGAAGTGAAGGCTAATGCTTCCCAAGGGAACTGGCATCATTTAATGGATGGGGCAGCAATGGGGCATTGGACACGCAGTCTCTGTTTTAAATATTACTGCTGACCTGCAGGTTGACACTTGGGAAATTAAATCCTGTCCAGGTGCTTTACCCACTTACGGATCTAAGAGCAATTTTTCTTCTTACCTCAAGAGGTTGTTATGAGATGACTCTATCCAAGGAATGACATTTTCCCCCAAAAGATGAGATTTTTAATGGCCAGGTGATGATATTTTATTAATGAAGAGTCTCTAGGAAAATAACCAACAATTACAGCCACTACATGGACCTAGAAAGACACCAGCAGCGCACTCATTTCCCAGGGTCTCCAGGTCTTGTCTGCACACTGTCCTTGAGATCACTCTGAACTTATAAACTGTACAAGGTAACACACATTCTAGGGGAGGGGCTCCCGGGAGTGAACAATGTTGGAAAGGCTGCTAATGAGTCCTCTCATTAGGAACTCGGCTCAAGTCATAAACGGACAACTTTTGAGACATAAGATATTAACATCAAATCACACTTCATGGTTTTTTATAAGTTGAAAAATCAATTAATGCCAGACATAAATAATGATGCTGATAATAGTAAATGGAAATCAATCAGTGAATCTATCTATCTATCTCTGCAATAGGATACACTTTCACACCCAGCAGGTAGGTAAAAACGAGGGATGATATCAAGCCCTGGCAGATCAGAGGAGTCGAAGTTCCCCTTTTACACCAGTAACAGGTCTGTAAATCGGCTCACACGCTCCCCAAACAACCTGTGCAGAAGAAACATGTTTTTTGATCTGGCAACTCTAGTTCCGGACATTCTAGAGAAGCCTCGTCCACCCATACCGAGAGGCATGCATTATCCTGTTTGTAACAGCATCACTCCACACTGGAAAACGTTGGAAATGGTCCACCAGCAGCAGGTTGGACAAATAAGTTCTGGTCTGTTCAGACAGCAGTGAAACGAACTATCGGGACACATATCGACATGAAGGAATCTCACGAAATTATAGTATTTGTTTGCTCAGGCTCCTCTAACAAAGTGAAATTGGCTGTGTGGCTTAAACAAAAGAATTTTATTGTCTCACGATTCTGGAAGCCAGAAGTCCAAACTCAGGATTTTGGACAATTGGTTCCTTTCAAGGCTGTGAGTGGAGAGTCCGTGCCAGGCCCTTTCTTTATTATTTTTTTTAACTATTTTATTTATTTTTGAGAGAAAGAGAGACAGCATGAGCAGGGGAGGGGCAGAGAGAGAGGGAGACATAGAATCCAAAGACAGGCTCCAGGCTCTGTGCTAACAGCTCAGATGTGGGGCTCAAACCCACGAACCATGAGATCATAACCTGAGCCAAAGTCAGATGCTTAACTGACTAAGCCCCCCAGGCTCCCCAGGCCCCATTCCTTAGATGGTAGATGGCTGTCTTCTCCCTCTGTCTCTTCACATCATCTTTCCTCTACGAATGTCTCTGTGCCAAATTTACCTTTTCTATAAAGAAACTAGTCATATTGGATTGAGGTTCATCCTGACATCCCCATTTTAGCTTGCTTACATCTGTGAAGATCCTCTCTCCAAATAGGGTCACATTCTGGGGTGAGCACCTGCGGTTTGAGAAGACACAATTCAGTTCTTTAGAAGACACACATGTACCACCACACGGAGGAGGACGTCCATGGCTTTCAGGAGATTCTCAACAAGGTCTGTGACCTTCGGAAAGTTCAGAACCGCTTGCAAATTAAAAGTGCAACCTTCTATTACTATTGCTTTTATTTCTATTACCACCACCACCACGACCATCACACGGCTGCTCTGTTGAAAGTAGAACCAGCAGTGGGGCGCCTGCGGGGGTCGGTCAGGTAGGTATCCGACCTCACCCTTCGTGAGTTCTAGCCCCACGTTGGGCTCTGTGCTGACAGCTCGGAGCCTGGAACCTGCTTTGGATTCCGTGTTTCCCTCTTTCTCTGCCTCCTCCTCCCCCTGCTCGCATTCTGTCTCCTCACTCTCTCTCTTAAAAATAAGTAAACATTTAAAAAAAAAAGCAGGACCAGGAAGAGTTGTTAAATGTTATGAAAGCTCATAAGAAAGGCACGTAGGAACCTTTTCCGTAGGTCTTCTGTAAAACAGAACGCTGCTCTTAAATGTTTATATATATCCCCGTGGGAATTTACTCAGCTGACTAATCTAGGCGCCTTCCTGTCTTTAAGGAGGATTAAATGGTTGTCCCGTTTTCCATCAGACACCTCGCAGCTCTTCACTTACCACCCTACATGTTTCCTTAGTGTGTGCTTTCGGATGTAGGAAGTGTTTAAGAGAATCCGAGGGAAGTCATGTGGCTCACACACTTCCTACCGGATCCTCGCAGGCGGGGGTCTGTCTTCCGGGTCATTCTTTGCAGCTGTAATGAGTCGCAAATCCAGGAAGACTCACCTTGCCAGGTGCTGCCGCTCTTTCTCTGGCGTGGGGCTGAGGACCTCTGCTCTCACAGGCGGGTAGGGCCCTGCTGGGTGCAGGCCTCTGCCGTTGGCCGTCCCGAGATGCAGGCTCTACGTCAGGACTATATGAAAAAGGCCACAAAGATGTATCTAGAATGACTAAGTTCATATCCTAAAGTTGGAGCCATCTAATTTTACTATATATTAACTTAGATATAGACAGCAAACACTAGAGATTTCCATGGTTCCGATGTCACGTTAGTATCATTGCCCTAATTGCCATGAGTTAGGGGTGAGGTCAACAGTGTGGGGTGGGCGGGGGGGTCACTGAATGTGCAGCTCCGGGGGGCGGGGCCTGGAGAGCCCCGCAAAAGGAGGAAAAGCAATGGAGCATCCACGGCCCTCGTGTCACAGCTGAGTGTTCCCAAAGGAGCCATCGTGTCACATGTCTCCTGTGGACATACCTACGTGCACCGCGCTTAGCAGTTAGGAGTTGTTTTAATTGGTGCCCAGAGACCTTTGGAGAATTCTGGTCCCTTTATTTCATATTTATCAACTAGAAATGAGCTCAATTCCATTCCTAAGGACTGAGAAGCTCCAGTGCCGAGGCCCACAGCATCACCAGGAGCTAAATCCTGTGGGGAGGCCGGGGCAAGACGTCAGGGCTTCGAGTGGGAGGCCTCTGCATTGGCCCCAGCCTGGGCCCTGGGTCACAGAGCATGGCACGGCCCAGAGAAGTGCTCTCCTCCAGTTTGCCCTACATTTAATAATCTCTCAGCTTTATCTATGCAGATGGCTCTTTAAATTCTTGTGAAATTCATGGAAAGTTCCAGTGCCCTTGCTGAATTCATGGAAAGTTGCTAGTTTGAAAAATCAAGCACATT
The DNA here is from genome assembly GCA_004023785.1 of Mungos mungo. NCBI lineage: Eukaryota > Metazoa > Chordata > Mammalia > Carnivora > Herpestidae > Mungos > Mungos mungo. The sequence goes on along the minus strand of PISW01003421.1, from coordinate 84,445 downwards.
CTCATGCAGTATAGTTAAAACATAAATTCCCTTGCTTTAGGGATGCCGAAGTTGTATTTCAGGCAAGGAAGCCCCTTCTCGTCTGTGGAGGAGAAGGAAAATTTAAGAAGTATTGTTGAAAAAAATGAGGGAATTGTATTCTTTGTTTTAAGCCAGAGGAGAAGACTGAATGTTTTAAACATATGCAGTACTGAAAAGCACTGTATTTTAAAATAGACCGCAGTGTGATTTAATCATCGCTAATCTAGAGTAGAATAAATTTTGAGCAGCTCCCTGCCACTGACTGTGTTTAGTTTAGGATTTACTACCTTTTATTAAATCCTCAGAGAGTATAAAGTCGGAATAAATTACCTCTAGACCCTAGCCCTCTGCCTTCTAACTTGTGTTGCTTCCTTCTAATTGCTCGTAGAAGGAAGATTAATAAATTAGATGTTTTACGTTGCACAGAACGTGTGCCTCATTCACAGAATGAAGTACAGGGTGGGGTCTCACGGAGCGCCTCACCGTGACCTTCCGGGGAGTCCATGTTCTGTACGTGTCAGAAACCGCGCCTGGCATCTGGGCATCACAGAGTAGGTGGTCATTAAACATTGCTGACCTGATGGTGGATTTGGTGACATAACCTTTTAGAGGCGATGTCACCGGGCTCTATGCAAGAAGGGTAATGATTCATGGAATGTGTCTCTGTGTTGGGGACAGCCTGTGCGGGCAGAAGAGAAATGTTTTCATAGGGCGTTTGAGGAAAGTCAGGAAGTCCAAGCCTGTGCCTGAAATCCTGCTGCTACATTATTCGAGAATCGTTTCTTAATATATATACAAATGCATTCAAGTGATAAATTGCTCTGCCCTTACCAGTACTTGCACCTTTGTGTGAATTAGTGTCAAATCCTTTGTTTATTTATTTTTAAAATTAATTTTGTTGTGATAAGGACACAACGTGGGATCTGCTCTCCTGACAGGTTTTTGGAGTGTGCAGTACAGGACGGCTGCTGACGGGCGCAGTGAGGGCCAGCGGGTTCCTAGGGCTCATCCATCATGCTTAACTGAAGCTCCATGCCCCTTGCCTAGGGCTCCCCAGTCCCCGGTCCCCCCAGGCCCTGGCAACCACCAATCTACTCTTTGATTCTATTTTAGACACCGCTTCCTTGAAGAATTAAAACCAGAACTACCATAGTATCCAACAATCCTGGGTCTGGCTATGTCTCCGAAGGAACTGAACTCAGGATATTGAGGAGGTATTAGCATTCCCATGTTCACTGCAGCACTAATCACTAGAGCTGAGATACGGATGCCACCTAAAGACCACTGATGGGATGAATGGATAACGAGAATGTTGTGTGTATGTACAGTGGAATACTACGCAGCCTTCAAGAAGAAGGAGTCCCCGGGGTTATGACAGCACCCGGGGAGGTGAGTCGTGAGCACCTGGTCCTGAGGAGTCCCAGCCCCATGCCCGTGACACTGTACGGCCCCCAAGCCTTGCTGAGCTGGTTGTTAGCTGCCTTGCTCTCGTGTTTTATTCGGTTTCATCTTCATGATCTATGTCTTTCCAGTGGGACGCAGCAGAAACTGTGTGTCTGGATTATTTCTGGGTCTCTAGTGCCTGGCATGGGGCTGACCCCATGGCACCAAATTCTCATTGTCCGAAGGATTTCTTACTCTGTTAACTGAGCCATAGAGCCAGAGTGAAGGAGACATCTGCTTGATTGGCACTGACGAGACAAGACCAGAACGCAGCGCATCCCAGGCCAGCATACCCTGACCTTGGCCTTGAGTCTGACAATGGTTTCCCCTGCAAAGGCAGTCTCCAGCAGATGGATGCCCCTTCCTCTCTCCACCGGCTCCCCTGTGGCTGCCTCACATGACAGTCCCTGTCTTCATTCCAGAAAATGAGGCCTGCTCAGGCCTATCTCTTTTAAGGGAAACGCCTTACAAGCCCTGAAACAAAGGGCTGTTTTGTGAGTATACAGCTCCGTGGGATCTCTCTCTAAGAAGAAAACCCGAGTGACTGGAAGAGGGAGCCGGGCCGCTTACTGGCCCTGCAGTGAGGCGGGGGCTGTGTAGGGAAGTGCCACAGACCCAGAATAGGACGCCTCTTAGAGATGAAGTCATTTACACTCTCGGTCTGAGCATAACACCCACCAGCGAGGAAGGAAAACGTGACACGAGGAAACTTCGCAGTGAGTCTTTTTTTTTGCTATTCAAACACGGATTTCAGCCTTTTGTTTCCTCAAAAGTGTCCATATAAAAAGAGAGATTCTTAAAAAGTATATTTACATTTACTGTGTGTGAACGGTCCCACTGCTGAAAACCATAGGAGCGGACTTTCGGTGGATGAGGAAATCTCCATGATTTTATTATGATTATTATTTTCTTAGCTTTTATGAAGATTTTAAGTAATCTCTACACCCAACACGGAGCTCAAACTCACAACCCCAAGATCAAGAGTCGTGTGTTCCTCCGACTGAGCCAGCCAGGTGCCCTGTCCATGATTTTAGTCTACATGAAAAGTAACATCCGGGGTGTCCCTCCGCTGGGGCAAAGAAACATCGTTCCCACGTGGACGTTAATGCCCGTGGCTTCTGCACAGAGTTCATGAGACCTCATCACATGTGTGGCTGAACCACTGTCTCGATTCGTCTCATGGGACTGTGAGCTTTAAGTTTGAACTTACACCAAGTTTCTAGGTTAGAATCCTTTGAGGCCAGAATTTGCTGTTGAACTTGCTGACACTGCTTCCTACTGCCTGGTAGCACTACTGGGGGGTCTGCATGGTCTCCCCCAAGTAAGAAGACAGACGAGCGGCGGGTTCACTGTCACAACGAGTGCTGGGCAGAGCTGTGTGGAGGTGGTGGGAGGCAAGAGCCTGGAATATTTATGAAGCTTCTTGATTGACTCTTTTACATTTGTTCTCAAGTGACAATTCCAGCTCTGTACTGAGACAGGCAGATAGCTATTTAAGGGAGCACCTTATTTTGGAAATTTTTTTTCCTAAAAGGGTAAGAGAGTTTAGTGACTTTTTTTTTTTTGTTCCTAGAGAACTTTGTCAACTTGATGATGGGTTGACAGAGAGGAAAGTTTCAGCGAGCATGTACAGTGTCATTGGGTTTGGAGCTGGAAGGGCTCGTGGAATCGTTCACGCCAGCTGTCGTTATCTTAGAGACGGAGGAGGAGTTGGTGCAGGCAGTGAGGTGGTCTCTCCAGGGTCCTGCTGTGTGCACGGCGGATGGAGGTGCGGAGCCCCTGCTTCCTGACCCCCGGCCCGCACACACTGTCTCCCCTTCATTTTCCAAATCCTAGACTCCTCATTCCCTTCCTCCCTTGCTCCCTCTTTCAGAGACTTTTCATGTTGATTAAGTCTGGGCTATGGGTTCTTAACCCAGGTCTGAGGACTTCTAGAGACTCCAGGAATTTGCTTCCATGTACCATGGAGGCACTGATATTGTGTGAAATATCATACAAGTCATCGGATGTGCACTTCCCAGGAGTAGGGTCTATAGCATTCACTGTGGTCCCTCAGAGGAAATTGCGACCTAAAAAAAACGTAAGGACCACCTAGGGAGGGAGAGGTAGATGAGCTCTGGTGTTTTTATTCCTTTCGTCAGGTACCTGTCTCTTAGTAGTGACTGTAAGACTGGCTCTGTGCTGGCCAGTTGGTTCTCTGTAGTTCTGGAAAAGAGTTGAATATTGTCGCCTGCTGGGTAGCCTTGAGTTTCTCTCTATTACTGAATGTCTCTCTTTCTCTCTCTTATTCTCATTTCCATTTCATCTACTGAAGACAGACTACTTTATTTCATCTGATTGAAGCATCCTTAGGAATGGGCAGAGTTCTAAACCTGCTGGTCTTCTAGGTATGCACGAAGAGGGAAAGTCCTAGCAGAGCAGGAGGAAGAAGGCGCACCGAACCTCTGTGCCTGGCGCGCACTGCACAGGTTGGGGGCTCACCGTCAGCCCTGGTCCTGACCTTCCTCAGATGTGACTCAGTGTGTGACGGTGGCTGGGAACACGTGTGTAGTGGCCTTGTTACAGTGGAATTCGGTCTTTGCCGCAGGAAAGGACACTGCATGCAGAGCCTTGTCCTGAAGGCCTCGAGGGGCATGCCATGCGTGGACATGATTGCTGAAGGCTCTGCGCTTACAAGATATTAGATAATTTCACAGCTACCAGACTTGTGGTTCGTCTTAGATGCTTCTGGCTTGAGCTCAGTTGGATGAATCAGAGCTATGTAGCATTTGGTCTTGGCATCAGCGTCTTTACCATCTCAAAATCCTTTCAGAACTTTTATTTGAATCTGACTTTCTCCAGAATTTACATATAAATTGGTGACTTTCTTTTTTAAATCTATGGGAGTATCTTTGAGGCTATAAGGGAGAATATAAAATGCAAAATATTTGTTCATAAGAGGCTTAGACTCATTTCAGCCAATCATGTAACCAATATTTATTGAGAATCTATTATGTACTGGCCTCACCCTGGTGAAGAAGGCACATTTTCTGTACTGACTCTCCCTTTTAGTGGGAAAGATGGATAGAAAACATGTGGAAAATACACAAGTAAGTTAATTTTAGATAGTGGAAAGTATGGACCTGTCAGAGTTCTTAGTAGCAAACAGCACAAATTGGTAAACTGAACTAGAAAAGGAATTTGGGAAGTGTGTCAGGCTGCTTCCGGTATCCACCAGAAGGCTTGGTCAGGAGGAAGGAGAGGCGAGTCACAGCCAAGGTCCTGTCATAGAAACGTGAGCTTCCCTCTGCTCTTTCCCAGCACTAGGGAGGCAGGAAGCAGGCCACCCCTCGACTCTCAGCTCCGCCCCCTTCCACCAACCTCTGACCATTCAGTGGAGGGCAGTCCCTCGTGGGTCAGGGTTCTGGGGGAACTCTGCTTAGTTCGTGGGGGCAATGTCTTGTCCTCTCCTGGAGGACTGTCTCCAGGAGACTGTCTCCTTCCCCTCACCTTCAGCCTGGCAGTAGCAGACAGCTTGTGATCTCTCCACACTAGGGTAGAGGTCCTTGGAAATCTCAGATAATGGCTCAGACAGTAATTGGGGGAGACTTAGGGGGCCGAGGGGCCTCCCCGAGGGGGTAACATTTGAGTTGAGATCCACGTGATGAGAGGAGGCAGCAAGATGGCAGGAGGGAACATTTTGGCAAGAACGTCCAGAGACAGAAAGGAGCCCAGCAGAGAAAGAGACAGGGAGGCAGGCGAAAGCTGGTGGCTGAGAAGGAGGTGAGTGAAGGGACGAAGTCAGGTCCCTGTACGCAGGACCTCGCAGATCCCAGCAAGGGGTTAGGCTTTTCACTCTTTTTGTGGTGCAAACCATTGCAGGTTCCACTCTATTTGTGAGGGGAACGGTAACCAGAGGATGCTGTGACCCCAGCAGTGGCTGGCGTGGACACCAGCTGTCCATCTGAACGCTGACGGCAGCCTGGAGCAGGTAGCAGCAGTGCAGATGAAAAGATGTCAGCTCGTGGGAGGAGCAAGTCTGGCAGGGGTTGGAGGTGGCCTCAGGTGAGGATCGGGAGCTGAGTTTTAGCTGTGCTGAAATTAAAACAACTCTCACCTCCTCAAGTGGGACTATGACGGATGCAGAAGGATACATGAATGTGGAGCCCAGGGAAGAAGTTGGCGATTCAGATTTGCGAGTCCTAACTGTGTACGTGGTACGTCAAGCCACAAGCCAGGACGCCACCGAGAAGAGTATGTGGACGGAGAAGAGGGAGGAGAGAAGCTCACCAGGAGAGGAGGGTCCCCCAGGGGGCCCGACAAGCAGGTGCTGGCAGGTAGGCGGATTCGCGGGCGGGTGCGGAGCCGCGCAAGCCTGGAGGTTGGCGTTGGTGCTGGGAGCTGGCACCACTTTTAACATCAGGCGTCACTTTGGTTTGCATTATTCCAAATAGGCATGGCTGAAACACTTTGTGCTTGTCTACACCACAAAGTTATTTTCCTTCAGTGAGTTTTCTTTATTTATATTTACATGACATTCGCTTCCCGAAAAGGATTTGAGGCAATTTGGTATAAGGTGATATTCGAGGAAAACCATTAAAATACAAAAATCAAACCAATATGGAAAGCAGAGGAAGGGAATTACTGTCTGTGCCATATCTGTGCTTAGCATGGCTGAATATTACATTTAACCCAATCTCCCAGCAGCCAACATCGAAAGGAAGGGGTGAGGATATAGAACTCTCTTTGGCTATTAGGGAGAATGCCCAAATTTAAGGGAGACAAATTATTTCCTCTTACCAAATGCTGTCAAAAGTGAGTTAACATTGAGTCGTCCCATACATAATGGTAAACCACCTGCCCCCAGATAATAGCACCCATCATTATTTTATTTTCATGCAAGCTCTTTAGGGTAGGCTTCATGGTCATCCCCATTTCCTAGATGAGGCTGGGAGAGGGTAGGTGCCCAAGTTCATGGAGGTGAAAGGTGGCAGAGCTTGGATTTGAACTCAGTCTTATGCTGATACTTGGGTGCTTAGCCGCTGTGCCATCCTGCTATCATATAGGGGTGCCACCCTGCTGTCCTGTCACTGCGATGTCCTGTCACTGTGATGTCCCGTCACTGTGCTAGACTACCATCTTCAGGATGGACTGCTTTCCTTGAACCTTTATTTTCAATTGCCAGTTGGGAGTCTTCAATTAAATAAGTCTCTTAAATTCAACTTTTCCCAAACTTGTCCTTCTTATCTATTCAAATCTGCCTTTCTTGTATTCTTGTGTTATGGCCCCACACCCCAGAAAGTCATCTTTGCATCCTTTCATCAGTAAATGTGTATGATGAAGATGAATTATTGGGTGAAATCGTCATACTCCCTCACTAGACAATAAAGTCTTGGATGGTAGTGACCACATCTGTCCATGTGATTGCGGTCCCTTAGACACTCGGTGTTTGTCTGTTGAGCAAACATGGTGACTATACACTATAGCCTAGGAAGGGCATGGAGAGAATAAGGAGAAAGGAAAGCTGGAATATGTGGGTCGGGTTCGATGGTGAACATACCTGGATGTACACTTCTTTCCTCTTCCCCACCCTCCTCCACCACTCCTTGCCTTTTGGGTCTCAGTGTAGACATTCCTGTCCCTGGAGTGATACAGAGTTCTCTGGGAAACTTCTTCCACTTTCCCTTGGAAGATCCTCTGACTGCCCTCCCCCATCCCCATCCCTTCCATTTTAGGCTAGGGGTCTCTCCTGTGCCCCCTAAGCACTCAGCGGTCTCCCGACACATCACTCAGCTGCATCAGTACACTTCTTTTCCTTGTCTTCCCACATAGGAGTGAACATCCTTAAGGAAGGATGTTTGGTGGTTAGTACTGTCAACCGGGGTGTCAGCTGGGTTGCCACATCATGTCCTCCTCCCGTGGTCTGGACTTCCTCACAGCATGGTGGCTGTGTGCTCAGGGTGAGAGCCCTGGGGGAGGGAGGGAGGCAGGGGTCAGGCGCCATATTGCCCTTTGTGGCTCACCTTAGCAGTCGTGTAGCGCCCCCTCTCTGTACTCTAGTAGTGGGGACAGCGATGAAAGTCCACCCAGTTCATAGGGAAAAGACATTGACCACGCCTCCTGATGTGGCCGGGACGAGGTCATAAGATCACATTGTAAGAAGAGGACAGGGGATGTTTTTGTGGTTCTTTGAAGAAACCAACGGCAAATCCAGTAGGTGTGACCAGGTGACCTGGAGTATTCTCAGAACAGTGGAATCAAGGATGGACTTGAGAATTCAGCATGGGTACAGGAGCTAGGGCCACACACAAGGATTATCCTTGGAGGATTTTGTCAGGAAAGAGGGAAGAGATGGGACCATGTGCCAATTATAGGATGTTGTTCTATAGGTGTATTTCATAATTTCTGTGTGCCCCTGGGTTACCCATTGCCCATCTGGTTTTGGTTAATGGATCTACCTGAGACCATTAAAAAAATAAAAATTCTGAGCTTTTAAGGATTCATATTATTATGCAATGCTTCCCCCAGATTCACTAAGTTGGTGGGAATTTGTTACATTAACTTTCTTTATAGGTTCTCTGCAGAGACCAAAGAGAGCTAACTCTATCAAGTCCAATTGTTGATTGTTTTTCTGTGTTATGTCAAGCTGGCCAGTTCTTTGGAGAGTAACAGTAAACTGCTCTGGAACAGAACAGATCAGGCTGCAGTTAGATTTTTAACATATCTTTTCTTTATTTTTTTAATGTTTTTTTTAATTAATTTTTGAGAGAGAGAGAGAGAGAGAGAGAGAGAGAGAGAGAGAGAGAGCATGAACAGGAAAGGGTCAGAGAGAGAGGGAGACACAGAATCCAAAGACAGGCTCCAGGCTCTGAGCTGTCAGCACAGAGCCTGATGTGGGGGCTTGAACCCACGAACCATGAGATCATGGCCTGAGCTGAAGTCAGACGCTCAACTGACTGAGCCACCCAGGTGCCCCAACATATCTTTCAAGTCAAGTGTTAGAAGGTGGAGGAGGGTCAGTAATGCGTTCTCCTGACTGAGAAGGCACTTTAATATTGAAAAGTAAAGCAAGTTCCATGCCATTTACTCAGTTTTATTCAGGGTGACTTACTGACAAGATGCATCGGGTGGGTGAATGCAATGGCCATCCTGGGCGCACACAGACGGCCCTATTCTCTGCCCCTACGCAGACCATAATCCCCAGCTTTTATGGAGGAGGCATGGCAAGGCGACAGCATAGTTATTGCATGTGGCTCCATCTTTGTGCCAGAGGGCAGAACAAGACGGAAGGCCAAAGATGGGGTCAGCTCCTTCATCGAGTTACCAGGATCCATACAGACCCCTGAGCAAACGCTTCAGTCATGGAAAATCTAAGGCAGCATGCCGAGGTTTTTACCCATCCAGGAGATGCTCTCGACAGGTTCGAATCTCGACAGTGTCCAGATTTCCTACCTAAGTCAGTGTCAGGTGAGGGACTGGAGGATGTTGCTTTATCTGACAGTCTCAGGTCCCAGTCTCTGCCCCGTGCTCCACTGCTGGCCTCTCTCGAGGGCATGGCGTTCCCTGACGGCACCGGGTGCTATACCTGGTCCTTTTTGGCTGCGGTAATGTCCTTCCCTTTTCTTGTCCCTTCCCACTTTGCCAAATAAAGTCCTCCAAGACATGGTCCCAGTGGTGCTTCTTATTTTCACGGTTGATTTCCCCCCCTCTGCACCCTCACTGGACCTGTGGGGGCTCTTAGCACATTTGCTGTGATCTCTGGGCTCATTTGCTGGTACAGTTGCACTGTGACATCATTAGGATGGAATTCTACTTTATTTATCTTTGTGGCTCTACTACCCGGCATGGCCCCTGGCATGGACAAGCAGGTATCCCACACCTCCTGTTGTACACATAAAGACAAACTTACATTAGAAACATGTGGTGCATTAGATTGTAAGTTTGGATAACTGGTAATCTGAGGGTGGTAGCCGCTTTCCAGCAGTGAGATTTAATTTTGCTAAATGTGAGGTGGAATAAGTTGATTTTTCTTCAAAAGTTGACAACACTCAGGGCACCTGGATGGCTTAGTTGGTTAAGCGTCCAGTTCTTCGTTTCAGCTTAGGTCACGATCTCAGGTTTGTGGGATCGAGCCCCACATCGGGCTCTTTGCTGACAGCTTGGAGCCTACTTCAGATTCTCTCTCCCTCTCTTTCTGCCCCTCCTCCACCTGCTCTCTCTCTATCTCTCAAAACAAATAAATTTAAAAAAATTGACAGCACTCATTCAGTTCACACCCTTAATATTCAGAAATGCACTGTTTACTTTTTTGTTTGGTTTGTGTGTGTGTTCAGTGCTGAGACTCTATGTCATTTCAAATTATCTTCTCAGAAATACATATCTTAGACCTGGGCAGGAAAAAAATTGGCTTCTGTGTACATGGAAAAGGTTGGCCTTGAGTGTCTGACTTTGGCTCAGGTCATGATCTTGTGGGTTTGAGCCCCACAATGGGCTCTGTGCTGATAGCTCACAGCCTGGAGCCTGCTTCAGATTCTGTGTCTCCCTCTCTCTCTCCCCTCCCCCCCAAATCACAGTCTTTCTCTGTCCAAAATAAATAAACATTAAAAACTTTTAAGAAAAGAATGCTTTTCTAATGTCATTTTTTATGTGGCAGTGAACTATGTGAATTTAATACAGCTGGGTGGGATGCTAAATGCATGACATACATTTCGTGTGCGTCCCTACAAGAGTCAACCAGCGTGAGGCAGGCATAGTTCATATCAAATCAGGCAGGAGGACCTGTACATGAAATGAAAAACTGTAGATCTGCGGGTCTTTCCTGCTTTATTTTTATTATTTTAAGTTATTAATACAGCTCGAGTAAATAGACCTTTATTGCAGAGGATTTTCAGATGCCTGGAAGTAAGACAAACTCATCTATTTTAGCATTAATGGAATAAAACTTGACATGATGGCCGTACTGTCATAAATATCTTCAGCATGATCAAGAAGATACATTGCTCTTTGCGGTGTCTCTCTGGATTTCTATTAAGCCACAGCGACAGGTAGAATATTGTGCCCAGCATGTCTGCTCTCCAGGTGAAGGAGAGGGTGAGCAGAAAGTGTATAAAAAGAAAAAGACAATTTGCAATTTCTTTTTCAGGTAACTTTTCAGCACCCTTGACACAAATTATCTGCAGGATGTTTTATATTGAGCATAAGGAACTCTTTGGTAGTCAGGAATCTTTTTCCTTTTTTGTGTCAGAGAAAAATGAATCTTCAGAAGATCTTGGGGCTGAGAGATTTAGATTGACAAGAAATTTTACTTCAATTTCCAAGAAGATTGAATAACTTGGAAACACTTTATAATTTGTAGGAGTGGACACAAACTGGGAAGAGGCAGACAGAAAGGGGTAGATAATAAAAGATAGGGGAAAAAATGTGTTCCAAAACAACTAGCCCATTCTGAAAAGCAATACAGTTTATTCTTGCTTTGTTTTTTGTTTTAATTTTAAAAAATTGAGAACAATCTTAAATTCATAAAGAAGTTGGAAACACAGCCCAAAGACCTTTTATTTTCCTGAGCTGACAGTCAGTTGCCAACCTGATGGCCCATGACTCCCGAATATTTCAGGTGTATTTTCTGCATGACACAGTCATCAACATCAGGAAAGTATTATCAATATGTGGTTCCTGCTCTGTTCAAGCGTCACGGGTTGTCCCAGTAATGCCCTTTGTGGGAAAACAGTCCCATCTGGAATCACACGGGGCATGCACGTGTCCCCTGTCTTTAGGCTCCCTTGAGAACTGGAATGGTTTTCAGACTTTCTTTGTTCTTTATGCCTCTGACGCTTTTGAAGATCACAGGACAGTTGCCTTAGAGAGTAGTCCTCAGTTTGGGATTGACTGCAGCTTCGTCATGATTACATTCAGTTATCTGTCTTTGGCAGGGACACAGTGATGACACAGCATCCCATGAAGTGGCATGTGATCTCAGATTGCCCCGTTTCTGGTGGTGTTCCATCGGGTCACTTGGGGAAAGTGCTGTCCGCCAGGCTTCTCCCCCAGTCCTTCTCAAGTTTGAAATCGCTCTCTCTTGCGGGCTGGAGCCTCTCTAAAGAATAAACCTCTCTCTGTCTTAGTGATTATAGGCCACAGGGGGAAGTCAGATCCCGAAACTTGCTCAGTTTGTCTGATGGAGCCTCCCTGCCTCAAAGTCTGACCTCCATGGGAGGAGGGGCTGCCCACAGGAGCTACAAGGACTGCCATCACATGGGGCTTTGTGAGGTGGGCGGCCTCGCCTTGGGTGGGTAAGGGGATCGGCTTACTGGGGAGAGGACATTCTCCCCAGTTCTGTAAGGAACACCATGGACAGTTGTGCAGCTTGGGGAGTGCTGGAGGACAAGTGCCAGGCAGGCAGAATTCTTATGGAAGATTCCAGAAGCAGTGCTCCTCGTGGAGGTCATCCTCGTGTGGCTGTTCTGTAAGCAGATGTGAGTGAGGATCTCAGAGACTTGCTCTCCAGAATGTATGGGTACTTCCTGAGAATTCCCAGAAATAATTGAAATGGACTTTAATGGAAGGGATTATATTGATGGGGCCCAAGGGCTTGATATTTCTGGAGATTAATGATAATGTGACCTTATTATGCTCTTAGCCTGAGGAAGTTTGGTAAAATTCAGATGTTTTGTAATTCAGACCCTAAAACAGGGTCATAAGACATACTTGAACCAAAGGAAAATCATAGTCCAAATATACATCCAGAGATACAACAATTCTCCATAAAATCTTAGCATATACAATCCACATTGGAAGAGTAATATGCTATCCAAAGTACCTAGAGCTAATATATCACATTAATACTACTACAGTAAAACCTTGGTCTGTGAGTATAATTCATTCTAGAAATATGCTTGTAATCCAAAGCACTCATATATCAAAGTGAATTTCAAGAACCTTTGGCTCCCTTGTGATCATGTGGCATTCAGCATCATGTTCTACTCGTATGGCAAGGCATTGCTCACTTATCAAGTTAAAATTTATTAGAAATGTTTGCTCATCTTGCAGAACACTCACAGAACAAGTTACTTGCAATCCGAGGTTTTACTGTACTTGCAAAAATAATGCAGTTTAACACCTACTGATACCTGCTGACATTTAACAAGTCAAGGCAGTACCAGCCATGTGTGAGAGCAGGATTCAAAGTCGTCCAGCAAGTGTGAGAGACAAATTCATCTCTGTCTTTGTACGTAGTGATTGAGAGGTATGGGTTGTCAGGGGAGATCGGTTATATTGATAAGATTCTACATCCTGAGAAACTAAAAGTGTAAGAAAAAAATGTAACTAGACATTAAAGTGAACGATCATTTGTGACTAATTAAGCCCGAGTCAGAAAGAAGATCAACGTGCATGTTATCACCTTTGCTGCGTGTTCGTCAATCACATTCTTACTTGCACGCATGCAGCCTGCTGGTCTACTCACAACTTTATATAAATTAAAGAAAATACCGTTATTGACATGACATGTCCCACTGGCTGTGGATTGATAGCATCATCATTTCATAAGAAGAAATTTTATATCGCCATATTGTATATAATATGTGATCTATAAATAATTGATATATCATATTAATATAGACTCAGCCTCCCCATAAATTTGACATTAATAAATTTTCCTCCTTCTATGAGTAGCGGCCAGAACAAAAAAATGCAGTTAAGAGAATGACAAAGGAATCTATAAATACCAATAAGGTCACTTATTCGGGACTTATAAATGTTTTCTGTGTGTGATTTTTTTTTTTATGTTAAGTCAAGATGTGGGCAAGTTTCAAAATGCAAAAATGCTACAGCAAATTTTATTTTTTATTAAAAGCATAATCTGTATATAGTAAATTATACAGGTTTTAAAGTATATGCTTGAGGAATTTTGAGAATACCCTATCAACATATAAAATGATTTCAAAACCCCAGAAAGTTCCAAGTGTCTTTCCAGCCAGTTGACACCCCGCTTGAAGCAACCACATACATTTTATCACAGTGGCTCAGTTTGTGTGATCATAAAGCTTCACATAAATGAAACAGAGCGACAGAGAGTATGTACTCTCTTGTGTGTGGCTTTGCCTAACAGTGTCCGTCAGATTCATCTCGGTTGCCTGTATCAGCAATATATACTTTCTTCAAAAAAATCAGTGAGTGGTGTGCCATCGTGTGAAAATCCAGTTTGCTTATCCATTCACAGGTTGACGGGCATTTTGGTTGTTTTCCGTTTGGGGCTCTGATGGATAAAACTATGATAAACCTTCAGGGACAAGACTTTTACTGGACATGTTTTCCTTCTTTTAATTTTTTAATGTCTATTACTGAGACAGAGAGAAACAGAGCATGAGTAGGGGGAGGAGCAGAGAGAGAGGGAGACAGAATCCGAAGCAGGCTCCAGGCTTTGAGCTGTCCTCACAGAGCCTGATGCGGGGCTTGAACCCACGAACTGTGAGATCATGATGTGAGCTGAAGTCAGATGCTTAGCCCACTGAGCCACCCAGGTGCCCCTACCTCTTTTTGAGTAAATGCCAAGTAGTGGAATTGTTGAGACTGGATAGTAAGTGTATATTTAACTTTGTAAGAAGTTTCTACATAGTCTTCCAAAGTGATGAAACCCCAGTCCGCTCCCCCCAGCAGCTGCTGAGAGCTGAGCCCCTCCACATCCTTGCCGGTGGGAGATGATTGTGCCTTTCAAGTCTTAGTCACTGTAGTGCGTGTGTCATCCTGTAGGAGGAAACCCAGGACACTCTTAAAAGAATGGAAGTCAGAAGCAGGGCTCAGATTGTGGCACTGCCATGTATTTGTTACTTAGACTCAGTAAAATTTAAAAAAATTTTAATTTCAGTACAGTCAACATACAGTGTCATATTAGTTTCAGGGGTGCAATATAGTGATTCAACAATTCCACATATTATTCAGTGCTCATAGTGATAAGTGCACTTTTTTTAGTTTATTTACTTATCTTGACATACACACACACACACACAGAGAGAGAGAGAGAGAGAGAGAGAGAGAGAGAGAGAGACCCAAGCAGGCTCTAGGCTGTCAATGCAGAACTCGACATGGGGCTGGATTCCACGAACCATGAGATCATGACCTGACCTGAAATCAAGAGTCAGAAGCTTAACCAACTGAGCCCCCCAGGTGCCCCGTGATAAGTGTATTTTTGATCCCCATCACCGATTTCACCTGTTCCCCCACTGACCACCCCCAAACCATCAGTTTGTTCTCCATAATTAAGAGTCTGTTTTTTGATTTGTCTCTTTTTCCCCTTTGTTCACTTGTTTTGTTTCTTAAATTCCACATATGAGTGACTTATTTAACTTAGCATTATACCCTCTAGATCCAACCATGTTGTTGCAAGTGATAAGATTTCATTCTTTTTATGGCTGAGTAATATTCCATTGTGTATGTGTGTGTGCGTATCTATATATATGCCAAATCTTTATCCATTCATCAATATATGGACATTTGCTTCCATACTTTGGCTATTGTAAATAATACTGAAATATATATAAGCATGCATATATCTTTTCAAATTAGTGTTTTTGTATTCTTTGGGTAAATACTCCATAGTTGAATTATTATATCATATGGTAATTCAATTTTTAACATTTTAAGGAAACTCCATACTGTCTTTCAAGGTGGCTGCACAAGTTTTCATTCCCACCAACAGTTCATGAGTGTTCCTTTTTCTCTGCATCCTCACCAACACTTGTTTCTTGTGTTTTTGATTTTAGCCGTTCTGAAAGATGTGAGGTGATACCTCATATTGGTTTTGATTTACATTTCCCTACTGATGAGTGATTTTGAACATTCAGTGTCTGTTGGCCATCTGTATGTCTTCATTGGAGAAATGTCTCCTCATGTCCTCTACCCATTTTTAGTATATTTTCTAAGTATATTTATTTGTTTTGAAAGACAGAGATGTGAGCAGGGGAGGGGCAGAGAGAGTGAGAGTGAAAGTGAGAGCGAGAGAGAGAGAGAGAAGAGAAAATGCCAAGCAGACTCTGTAGGTCAGTGCAGAGCCCAACGTGGGGCTTGACCTCATGAAACTATGAGATCGTGGCCTAAATTGAAATCAAAAGTAGGATGCTTAACTGATTAGACACACCATCTTCTGTCCATTTTTAATTGGATTATTTGTGGGGGTTTTTAGTATTGAGTTGTATAGGTTCTTTATATATTTTAGATACTAATCCTTTTTTGGATATGCCATTTGAAAATATCTTCTTCCATTCAGTAAGTTGTCTTTTAGTTTTGTTGATTGTTTCCTTTGCTCTGCATAAGCTTTTTATTTTGATGTAGTTTCAATAGTTTATTTTTGGCTATTGCTTTTGTTTGCCTGGCCTTTGGGGATGTATCTAGAAAAATGTTGCTACCTCTGATGTCAGAGAAAGTACTGCCTGTGCTCTCTTCTATAATGTTCATGGTTTCAGGTCTCACAGGTCTTTCATCCATTTTGAATTTATTTTTGTGCAGGGTATAAAAAAGTCATCCAATCTCATTCTTTTGCATGTAGCTGTCCAGTTTTGCCAATGCCATTTGTTGAAGAGACTTTTTCCCATTGCACATTCCTGCCTCCTTTGTCAAAGGGGAATTCAGCCTATAATCGTTGGTTTATGTCTGGGCTTTCTATTCTGTCTTACTGATCAGAACAGATTAATGTGTCGGTCTATTGCCAGACTATTCTTGTGCCAGTACTATACTGTTTTGATTACAGCTTTGTATTATAACTTGAAATCTGGAATCATGATGCCTTCAGCTTTGCTTTTTCAAGATTACTTTGGCTATTTGGGGTCTTTTGTGGTTCCATACAAATTTTAGGGCTGTTTGTTCTAGTTCTGTGAAAAATGTTGTTGATATTTTAATTGGAATTGCATTAAGTCTGTAGATTGCTTTGGGTAATATAGTCATGTAACAATATTGGATCTCCCAATCCATGAACATGAACATGGAATATCTTTCAATTTGTTTATGTCATCTTCAATTTCTTCATCAGCATTTTATAGTTTTCAGAGTACAGGTCTTTCACCTCCTTTGTTAAGTTTATTCTTAGGGATTTTGTTATTTCTGGTGCAGTTGTAAATGGCATTGTTTTCTTAATTTCTCTTTCTGCGACTACATTATTAGTATATAGAAATGCAACAAATTTCTATATGTTCATTCTGTATCCTGCAACTTTACTCTTCTTTGTCTATAATAGTTTGTTTGTTTGTTCATTTTTTGGTGGCCTGCAAAGAGTGAAAGTTTCACTTCTTCCTTACCAATATGGATGCCTTTTCTTTCTTTCTTTCTTTCTTTCTTTCTTTCTTTCTTTCTTTCTTTCTTTCTTTCTTTCTTTCTTTCTTCCTTCCTTCCTTCCTTCCTTCCTTCCTTCCTTCCTTCCTTCCTTCCTTCCTTTCTCTCTCTCTCTCTCTCTCTCTCTCTCTCTCTCTCTCTCTCTCTCTCCCTTCTATCCTTTTCTTTCTTTCTTTTTTGACTGCTTGCTGTGGTAGGGCTTCCAGTACTATGTTAAATGAAAGTAGTGAGGGATGAAAGTACTGAGGGTAGACATCTTGGTCTTATTCTTGATTTTAGGGGAAAAGCTCTTAGTTTTTCACCATTGAGTATGATGTTAGCTGTGGGTTTTTCATATATGGACTTTATTATGTTAAGGTATGTGCCCTGTAAATCTTCTTTGTGGAGGGTTTTTATGATGAGTGGATGCTGTACTTTGTCCAGGATTTTTTCTGCATCTGTTGAAATGATCATGTGTTTTTATCCTTTCCCGTGTTGATATATAGCACATTGATTGATTTTTATTGAATTGAATATTAGACCACCCTTGCATCCCAGGAATAAATCCCACTTGAGTGTGGTGAATGACTTTTTTAATGTATTGTTGGATTTGGTTTGCTAATATTTTGTTGAGGATTTTTGCATCTATGTTCATTAGAGATGTTGGCCTGTAATTCCTCTTTTTTTTTTTTTCATGTCTTTATCTGGTTCTGTTATCAGGGTAATGCTGGTTTTACAGAATGAATTTAGAAGGTTTTCTTCCTCTTCTATTTTTGGAATACTTTGAGAAAAATAGATATTAACTCTTCTTTAAATGTTTGGTAGAATTCATCTGTGAAGCTGCCTGGTCCTAGAGTTTAGTTTATTGGAAATTTGTTGATTACCAATTCAATTTTATTGCTGGTGATTGGACTGTTCAAATTTTCTATTTCATCTTAATTCAGTATTGGAAGGTTATATGTTTCTAGGAATTTATCCGTTTCTTCCAGGTTGTCCAATTTTTGGCTTGTAATGTTGCATAACATGTGCATGATATAATACTTTGAATTTCTGTGGTATTGGTTGTTATTTCTCCTCTAATTTTGTTTGAGTCTCCCCCACTCTCCCTCTCTGTCTCTCCCTCTCTCTCTCTCTCTCTTTTTTTTCACGTGAAACTGGCTAAAGATTTATCCATTTTGTTGACTTTTTCAAAGAACCAGCTCCTGGTTTCATTGATCTTTTCTATTGTTTTTTAAGTTTCTATATCATTTATTTCTCCTCTAATCTTTATTATTTCCTTCCTTCTGCTGGTTTTAGGTTTTGTTTGTTGTTCTTTTTCTAGCTCCACTAGGTGTAAAGTTAAGTTGTTTATTTGAGATTTTTTTCTTGCTTCTTGATGTAGACCTGTATTGCTTTGAAATTCCTTCTTAGAACAGCCTTTTCTATGTCCCAAAATTTTGGACTATTGTGTTTTTATTTGTCTCCATGACTCTTTGGTTTCCTCTTTGACTTCTTCATTGACGTATTGTTTAGTAGCCTGTTGTTTAACCTCATGTATTGATTGTTGGGTGCAAAGGTATTTACAATTGTTTTGTCTTCTTGTTAGATCATTCCCATTATTATTATGTAATGTCCTTCTTTTTCTCTTGTTGCAGTCTTTATTTTAAAGTCTATTTTGTCTGATATAAGTATTGCTACTCCAGCTTTCTTTTCATTTCTATTTGCGTGATAAATGCTTTTCTATCCCTTCACTTTCAATATGCATATATCTTTAGATCTGAAATGAGTATCTTGTAGGCAGCATATAGATGGATCTTGTTTTTTTATCTATTCTGTCACCTTATGTCTTATTATTTTGTTACTTATTTTTTTTAAATATTCTTTTTTTATGTTATTTATTTATTTATTTATTTTTTTGAGAGACAGAGAGAGACAGTGCGAGCAGGGGAGGGTCAAAGGGAGACCCAAAATCTGAAGCAGGCTCCAGGCTCTGAGCTAGTTGTCAGCACAGAGCCCGATGCAGGGCTCGAACCCACAAGCCATAAGATCATGACCTGAGCCAAAGCCTGATGCTTAACCGACTGAGCCACCCAGGTGCCCCTCGTTATTTATTTTATGGTTGTTTTTGTAGTTCTTCTCTGTTCCTTTCTTTTCTCATGCTTTGCTGGCTATCATTAATGATATACTTGGAATTCTTTCTCTTTACTTTTTGCATATTTCTTACTGGTTTTTGATTTGTGGTTACCATTAGATTTATATATAACATCTTATGCATATAGCAGTCTATATAAAGTTGATGGTTGCTTAAGTTTGAACCAATTCTCAAAGCACTAAACTTTTACTCCTCGTCCCCTCCCCCACATTTTAGGTATATGGTATCATAATTTGCATCCTTTTGTTTTGTGAGTCCCTTGAGTAATACACTTACTTTTTACTGCTTTTGTGCTTTCTACTATTCTCACTCTTGTTTGTGGTCTTTCCTGTGCACTGAAAGTCTTCTTCAACATTTTTTTAAGGCTGGTTTAGTGCTGATGAATTCCTTTAATTTTATTTGTCTGGGAAACTCTTTATGTTTCCTTTTATTATGAGTGATAGCCTTGGTGGATATAGTATTCTTGGTTGTAGATATTTTTTCTTTTATCACTGAATATATCATGCCATTCCCTTCTGGCCTGCAATGTTTCTGCTGAGAAATCAGCTGATAGATAGCCTTATGAAGTTTCTGTCATATGTAATGGTTTTCTTTTCTCTTGCTGCTTTTAAAATTATTTCTTTATCCTTACTTTTTGCCACTTTAATTACTATTTGTCTTAGTGTGGACCTCTTTGGGTTCATTTTGTTGGGGGCTCTCTGTGTCTCCTGGATACGGATGTCTGTTGCCTTCCCCAGATTTGGGAAATTTCCAGATATTGTTACTTCAAATAAATTTTCTGTTCCCTTTTCTCTCTCTTCTCCTTCTGGGATCCCTATAATATGAATGTTATTACACTTAATATCACCGAGTTCCCTTAATCTATTTTTATTTTTTATTAGTATTTTTTTCTTTCTACTGTTCACCTTGATTGCTTCCTATTTATCTGTCCTCCAGATCACTGTTCCAGTATGTTTCCTCTAGTCTACTATTTATTCCATCTGGTGTATTTTTCATTTTAGTTATTGAGTTTTTCACCTCTGGTCGGTTCTGTTTTCTGTTTCTTATGTTGGGGGTATTATTGATGTCATCCACTCTTTTCTCAAGGCCAGTGAGTATCTGTATAAACATTATTTTAAATTCTCTATCTATATTGCTTATCTCTGTTTCATTTAGTTCTCTTGCTGCGATTTTGTCTTTTCCTTTCATTTTGGACATATTCCTCTGTCTACTTATTTTGTCTAACTCTTTGTATTTTTTTCTATGTGTTAGGATAGTCAGCAATATCTCCTACTCTTAAAAGTAGTGGCCTAATGAAGAAGAGGTCCTGTAGTGCCCTGCAGAGCAATGTCCCCTGTTCTCCAGAACCTACCACTTCAAAGGTGTCTCCTGTGTGTGTTGCATTTGCTCTGCTGTTATGACTGAGTTGCCTTCAGTCCAATTGTTTGCAGTGACTCTTTGTGTGTTGTGGGCAGGGATTATTCCTGTGTTGTTAGGAGGCTACTCTGCAGCTGCTCTGGGCTTGAGTTGAGTCGGACTGGTGTTTGCCAGAGATGCAGTAGCACCAAACTATAGGGAGCTTTCCCTGTATTATCCCCTAAGATTTCATTGGTTGGTGGGGCCTGTAGTCAGGCCAGCTGTCTGCTTCTAGCTCACTGCTTGGGCTGCAGTTGGATTGGTATATGTGGTTATCTTTCCTTCTCCCCCAAGAAGGAGCAATTTTGAGGTGGCACTGCCCCTTGTTGGGGCTGCTTGCACACTGACATACTTGTGGTGCTGATTTGGATGGATTCCTGCTGAGGATGGGTCTGCAGGAAGATGGGTCCACGGTAGAACATGGGGTGGGGCATGCTGTTGGCAATCTAGGTGGAGAGTGTTCCTGTTTTACTGGATTCTGTAGGTGTCCATATATCTAGGCTGGGGAGCTGGGGAAGGAAATGGTGCCTGCTAGCTCTTTTTTTCCTGGAAAAGTCTCCCAAGATTCCTGCCTCTCCAGCATATGGTCGGGGATTTGTAAACAAATCTCCTTCTCATATACCCTAAGCATTTTTCAAACAGCTGTTTCTGTGCTGTGCGTGGCTGTTTGTTGTGCTATTTCTTTAAGAAAGGGGGCTCAGTTTCTTATTGACCCCTCAGCTCTCCCACTGATCAAGCCAATCAGCCAAGCCCACTGATTTTAAAGTTCTGGGTGTTAAGCTCCACTGATTGTAAGAACACTTGAAGTTAGACCTCTCTGGTTTTCAAATCCAAATGTTATAGGGATTCAACTTCTTGGTATGGCTCCTTCATACCTGGGGTGCCTGGCATGGGGTTCTGTTACTTTCTCCTCTCCACACCCAGAGCATCTCTCCCTCCTGAGGACAGTTCCACAGGTCCATTTGGCCTCTGTCTGTGTCTCCACCCTTCCTATCATTTCTGATATGGTCTTTTCTCTACATTAGGTGTGGAAAGTGTGTTCTGTCAGTCTTTGGGTCATGTTCTCGGTTATTTACAGTGATGTGGGTGTTTTCTAGGTATATCATTGGGATGAGGTGAGCCTAGGATCCTCCTTCACCATCCTCCTCTTCATTAAGTTTTAATTTTCTCAACTGTGAAGTGAGAATAGTACCTGTCTTACAGGTTGGTCCTGAGACGACCTATAGAAGATGCACAAGAACCACCTTGACAAATGTCAGTTTCCTGAGGTTTCTCCTGCACTTCCTGGATTGCATGGATTTATATTAGGAACTACTAAAATATTAAAATGGCAGAAAGCAGGAGAACTACAAGTGAATAATTATGGTTGGTTTATGTTGGAGGTCTTTAATTAAAGTGACAAACCTTGAGCTGTTCATAATGGACAGCTCTCTGGAATGAGAACATCATTTGACAACAAACCTGGAACGGACTAGCATGGAATAGCTTGGGGAAGCCAAGGGGACGAGTCCATTAGTGATAAAATAGTAAAGAACAAGATCTGGAGAAAGGCCAAGATAAAAGACATTATCCTAGCAATTCCTGATGAAAAGCTTGGCCAGTGCTTCATGGAGAGACAGAATGGAAGCAAGGCACCCATCTGCCAAATGCTTACAGTGCAGCCTGGGTTTGGACAGGAAAATAGAGCCATTTAATACATGTGCATTTAATATAGGCTTTCTGTTTACACAAATGTGGGGAGAATCCAGGAGTTAAGGGCAGTAAGGGTGTAGCCAAAAGTTTGGGAAATAGTCACTGAAGGCCTCAGCTAGAAGCACCAAGGTGGCTGTTTTTCAGAACTTTGCCAGGAAGTTTCTGGGAGAGTTCCTACCAACTGGAACTCGCTGCAGTGGCCTGGTGGGCTCAAGAAGCCCAAGAAGCCTTAATCAACAGTGGTTGCCTACAGCTGTGGCCACCATGAGTCCAAGGAACACTGTCCTGCCTCACTCTCACTCTCACTTATCCTCAGGAACCTTCTCTAGAGAAACATGGCTCCTGGCTTCTCCTCGGCCACATGCAGGGACAGCACACCCACTAAGCTTCAGATACTTTAAATATGCTGTGTTTTCATGCAGTCCACGAGATGGAGACATGTTTATTAAATATTTTTTTTTCTGAGATGTAAATAGCCAAAACCTAAGCCGAAGGCAGGGTTAATTTTATACCCAAGTTTTTCTGACTCCCAAACCTTGCTTATTCATGCCTGTATATTTGTTGTGATTTACTGAATTATTGGGACTAATACTAACTGTGAGTAAATAGTGAGTGGTTAACTCGATAGTGTGGCATTTTTTTCTAAACTTTTTGTTATCCTTATAAGGTTTCCATGAAAAAGTATCTCCATGTAGCTTTAAGAAGAGTTTCTGGTACTGGAGAACCCAGTTGATTTTATGATCAATACCTTAGTAACTTTATAGACCAAGTTAATTACATAGACCTAACATATTTCTATCCTTTCCCTTTTTAAACATTGTTTTTCTCTTCATTTGGCTATTTCTTTTGTATATATGTCTTATTAAGGTCCTTGAAGTCAAAGATTATATTCTGTAGTTGTCTTTTTTCTTTTCTTTTTTAATAAAGATTTTATTGTTTTAAGTAATTTGTACACTCAATATAGGGCTCCAACTTATAACCCTGAGATCAAGCATCACATATTCTACCGACTGAGTCAGCCAGGTGCCCTGGTTTTGTGGTTCTCTTATATAGCATATTAGATTTTTATAAGTATATGTTCTTGAGTTTGGTTCTTTGCTGAATTTCACACAAATTGTATATTCAAGCTATAAGACACCTCCTGCATAAATATGTTGTAATTGTTCCATTGAAAGCAGTCTGTGAAATACTAAATTTTGTAGTAACTTATGTCATTCTAATGTATTTTTTAAATTACTATGATTTAATATTATACATTTAACAAATCTTAACCTAAGTATGAAAGTAAAATTATTCTCCAATTATGAATATAAATTTTTGTTCAGAAATGAATCACCATTACTACATGGCGTGCGAACAGTAGAACATGTCAATTTTGTTAAGAATCGTTCTTTAGGAAAGTTGCAAAGGAAGTAGTGAATAAAAGTATCTTGCTTTAGTAAGTTGCTTATTCAGATAAACATTCTGATTGGAAGGTGCATGTTAGAAGAACTCATAATTTGCTTGGAGTTTTCTGTTTTAACTTTACATGAAAGGATACAAAGAGCCGAGGTTCTTTTTGGAGGGGCTCAGTAGAGATAAAAGTGTCAGCAAAACCTAAATGGGAGGAACTGTATGCAGTGGACAAGGTTGAGGATGGGTAATAGAACACAGGTGTAATTAGTGTGGGGAAATACAACAGGAAGGGCTTTTCATGTTGAAATTTAAGTATCTTTGTAAAGTTTTATGGGCAAGCTAATTCTTAGATGTCAAAGAGTTATCCCAGAAGATGAACAAGCAAACCAGTTGGGAGTTTAAAAAGGGAGATACTTTTTGAGAAACAGATGTGGTTGTGCGCATGTGCACGCACATACACAATACTAGTGATGCTTTATGCGCACTTTTTATGGTTACCATACACTGAGATAAAGACACTCATAATATAATCCTCACAAACAACTCTGAAAGACTTGTGTCATTATCCCAGTTTATGGATGAAGTGACCATACCCAAGGACCTTCCAAATTCACACAGGTAGTACAGAGCTGGGATCTGAGCTATGCCTTCCTCACTGTGATGTGACTGAGCTGAACAACCCTTCCCAGAATTTTCTAGTGTATTTTGTAGCACACTCATACCTTCTTCCATTTATTCAATCAAATGCTGTTTGGTGCTGCTGTGAAGGGATTTTGCAGGTGTAGTTAGAGTCTTTCATCCGTTAGCTTCGAGTTAATCAAAAGGGAGATTATCCTGGGTGGGCCTCATTGGCTAGAAATTCTTTAAAGAGGATCTGGGCTCAGGGTCAGGTTGTGCTTGCGGGCTTCCAGCCTGCCCCAGTATTTCCTTGCCACCTGCCTGCCTGTGGACTGAAAACTTCAGCTCACGCTCATGAGGTCCAGCCTCTTTGGGATTTCCCTTCCCGACTGCCTGTCCTGTGGGTCTCAGGTTTCTTAGGTAGTGCACGTAAGTGTGTAAGTCAGTTTTGTTACATACATCCTCCTGCCCTTGCTTCTCTAGTTGAACCCTGACTCGACTACCCACTGCTGTATTTCTGTGATATTATTCCTTTAAATCTTGTTCCAAATGCTATTTCCTTTTCATTTTCTATGTTACCATATATTTTACATTGTTATGATAGTAATAAACAGGATAATTTATTTTTCATGTACAAAGTATGTTCAAGAATGGAAGACAATGCTTCATCATAGCCTATTTATCTCTACCTATAAGAGCTACTCAATCTTTTCCCTAGGGCTTGGGAAATATTATTAAATACTGTGTTTTAAAAAAGAGGCCACATATTAAGGAAAAAAACATAGGATTTCCCTTAGGATTCAGCATTCTGAATTCTATTGGGCTTAGAAGCTGACGGTATGTTTTATTTCTAAGCCTTATTGACATTTTATCTTGGCTCTATGTCATTTAGCATTGTGTACTTTTCTTAGAAATATTAATAAACAACCAGGAACAAGTTGTACCTCATGAGCATTGAATGTCACATCTAGAATGTCCTGACTCAGCAAAAGTGCCTTAGTTTTTTCAGAAAGGCAAGCATTTGGCTGTTATACAACTTAGTGAATGGCGCAGATAATTCAAAGTCAAGGGTAGAACTGGTTCTAGGCATCAGTGAGCAGCAAGATAATTGGTGATAACTCTGACAGAGTCTTGGAAAAGTGTAAATCTTTTGTCAATATCCTAACATTGCTGCTCTTCTGAGCTTGGCTCACTAAATAAGTCTCATAATTGCAGTCTAGCTGGGTGTGCCTTTGTTTCTAGAGGTTTCTGGAATATCTAATGTGCTAATATTAAAATAATTTACGTTTGAGAGAGTGTTGGGGGAGGCAGTGGGCCAAGAGCCCTGGGTATTCTGCACATTCTTGCTGAGTGTGCCAGGCTGCAAGACTTACCTGTCTCCATTTCTAGAGCTAGTCACCTAGGAGGTGAAAGCCATTGCTTGCTCTTTAGAGGATGGGGAACTGGCTTGTTTGCTTTTTGTTGCAGTGTTTGCTGTTTGTTCTGGGGCTTGGGTTTCCTTCCTAGGCAGCCACACTCCGTACACAGGGTTCTTCCAGGCCAGCTATCACCTGCAGGGGGCGGGGGGCATGAGGAACCAATGAGAAAGGAAGATCTGGAAGCTGCTGTAGCAACAAGCAATAAAGTCCTTCGTCTCTGCCCAGGAGTCCTGTGTCTTTTGCTAGCTTGCATTAAAGAATAAGTCATTAGCTTATTGTGTCTAAGTGGAATAAAATCTCAGACCCTTCAAATTTATATTAAGTGTTCTGCCTCTGTTTAGAGCCGGGACCATGCTGTTTTTCTGTAGCATCAGTGTTGACCGTATTAAAGACCACCACAACCAAACATTTGTTAAGCACTTACTGTTCCAGGGGTGACACATATACGTTAGGTATTTCACAGGGCTATGTGCAATGGGGAGTTAAGTATTAAGTAAGAGTTCCACTCTTTTCTCACATGGACGAAGTCTAGAGTTCACAGTTTTCATCTGGTATGGCGGTTCTGGGATGTCACTGAAGTCCCAGACCCCTGACTTTTTGTATTTCCAGGTTCAGCATTTGGATTTGGCTTATCTCACAGCCTCTACTTTCTCCTCAAACTTCTGACACCCTGTCCCACCTCTCACTCTTAGCTAATGACTTTGCTTCTTACTTCTCTTAGAAGAGGGGAAGGAGGAGGAGGAGAGGAATACAGAGGAAGAAGAAATGAGAAGTATCTATTTTAGACACATAAAAAAAAATTCAGAAATGCCAGAAATATCTACCAAATCTCTGCCTGACTCACTAGCTAGAACTGAGTCTGTGAAGATACTTTAACTGAGTGTCTTGTAATACTGAACAAAATTTGGATTTTGCCAGTAATAAAGGAGAGAATATTGATTAGGTAGATAGTAGCATCAGAAATGTTAGTATCTCTGTGACCTTCAAAGCTCCTCTTTACACATATGTTATTATTTGCTTTCTGTAGATGTGGAATAAAGAGGTTCACGTGCCCAAGGTCACACTGGTGAATCGCAGACCTGAGACGGAAATCTAGTCTCTCCACCTCCATGCTTGTATTCCTAGCAATCATACAGTTGCTAATGGCCTTAGATTCCTCTTAATTGATTCAATCAACTAACAACTGTACTTTGAGTACTACTGTGTTGGCCTGATTGGGCTGCTATGACAAAATGCCATTGGCTGTATGGCTTAAGCAACAGGATTTGCTCACTGTTTGAGAGGCTGGAGTCGAGATGAGATACCAGTGTGTTCAGGCTCTGGGTGGGGGCCCATTCCTGGCTTGTATGTGATTGCCTTCTTGGTGTGTCCTCACATGGCTAGGTGCAGGGGTGGTGCGGGGAGGGGGTGAGTGGGAGAGAAATGGTTTGGTTTCTTCTTATACGGCACCAATCCCACCATCTCTCAGAGGTCCAGTCTCCTAATATCATCACACTGGGGATTAGGGCTTCAACATATGGATTGAGGGGGGGCAAACATTCAGTTCATGGCAACTGCTCTTGGTAAAATATTATGGAAGGTCCTATGGTTGAATGTATTTTCTTTTTGCCACTGAGAATTTTATACTCCAACAGGCATGGTAAGGTATAATTGCACGAAAATAAGGCTAGGAAATATCTACAAGTTCATGTTATCAGAGTTCAGAGAAAAGGCCATCTGGCTGGTCTGAGAAGGCTTCCGAGAAGAGGAGGATCTCTCTGGGCCTCAGAGAACAGTCCACACAGAAGAATAGGGTGCAGTGTGTAGGGGGCAGGAAATGGTCTGTGTCTTGGTAGAAATGATATGTCCTTTCTTAGGACAGATTCTGAGAAGTAATACTGGGGAGATTAATTACAATTTTAATGCATCCTGACACAAATGGAGACAGATAATTTTAATAAGCATGCTGTTGGTAGATTTACCAGTCGAATGTGAATGAATGTGAATTTATAGCCATCTCCTCTCATTAATGAATAGAAAATTAATTCCATTGGTGAGCTGGGGGGTGTGGAAGCCCCTGAAGGCAGGATCATGCTGTCTGTATGGCATTTAATCTTCTTCCTGGGCATCTGGCATATTACCTTGATCTGCTGGGTGGGCCAAGGTTGAATGCATCAAATTTAAGAACATGCCGCACAATAACTTTTTTAGTAGTGGCCAACTTCTTAATTTTTTTTTTTTTTGCTATGTTTGTAACTATTGCTCTGTTATATAGGCAAATCTGACAGGTACTGTGGCCACAGTTGAATGACTTGGAGTGGCTGCATGAGCCAGAAAGAACCATCCGTGGGCTGGTCTGATGTCACCAGCTACTCTGTGGTGCGTTGTCAAACCTTGTCTTAGAGGTGTTCTGATCTAGTAGGCACCCGACCAATGCAATCCAGCATAGCCAACCTCAGTTCGTATTGAAGCAAAAGTAAATGTCGTTCAGGCTGATGGGGAGAAGTCCTATTTTGCTGCACACACATGGGCAGGTGGCGATGTTGAGCTTTTGATACACTTGAGTTGTACCAGTATGTTTGAAAGAAGACCCCAGGTGTGTTCATTGGATGTGCTTTCTCACTACCCTGGTCTGTTCTTTGGTGGACTAGAGGCTGTTGTGAGAATCTCCTAGTTGTCCTTGGACAAGATATGTCTGCAGCAGGAGGTGCAGGAGAACAGAGGTGTGCTCTGCATAGGCATGGTCCACATAAAGGAGCGCGGTGAGCTGGGTGACTACATCCACAGTGGTTGTCAAGTGCACTCATGCTCTCTGGAAGCTGTGGGAAGTGTGGCCTCCCCCAAGGCCCTGCGGTAATTCTCAGCTTAGTCACTGGTCTGACCATGCAGGGGGCTGTTGCCCAGAGGAGAACTCTACCTGCTCCCTGTGGCATGTAACTTGCTGAAATGGCTCTTTTTCAAAGGTCTAGAGCAGAGTAGACTCTCATTTGAGAAAATACCATCTGAGTATTTCCCAGGTGGCCCTCCTCCTTGCAGCCCCCCAGTCTGAATGTCATGTCCACTACTCAAAGTCAGAGGAAGCAAGATGCCTAGCTCTCCTGGTTCTTCGCCCCTCCTCTGCCTCATGTCCTCTGCCCCTGCCCACTGACCTCACCTTGCTCTGGGCACACTTCCCAGCTCGATCACAGTCCTGCTGCCGCCCAAGGGCCCTCACGCCTCTTCACCTTCTCAGCTCTGTGCTAGGTCTCTTGGCTCACTCTGCTGGCCACATTCATGTATGTACACTGGGGGAAAGGTCAAGGTGCCCTCACCAGAGCTGCCAGCATGACTTGTTTTCTTTACCAGAAGGCAGCACATGGCTTGTGCTCACCAAGACCCTGCTTCTTCTACTGACTTAGCACAGAGAAGACTCCACCTCCCAGGCCTGTGTCTGGTTCTAGGCAACGGAGCACTGGGAGAGTGATGCATGGATCTCCCAGTGCGAGGTGCCTAAGAGCTTGTCCGAGCATTGTAGGTTGTTCCTTTCCCCGTGGGGGCAGCACAGGTGGCCTCATGTTGGCATGAATGCAAACTGGATCCTGAATGGCACATGGACAGATCCCTGGAGTCCCTCTGTTGTGTGGGTGGCAGACAAGCTTCTTCAGTAAGCTGTTGGATCACTGAGATTCAGGTCTACTTGTTACTGGTTCTGAGCCCAGCTAGTTCTTACTAATATAGAAGCCATCCTTGAATGTTTTCCCAAGTGACATGCGCTGAATCCTGTGGTGCTTCTCCAGGGACACTGTCATAGGTTTGACATGAAGTCTACTTCTTGGCCACATATTCCTAGAAGATGCTAGAAATGTGATCTAGGAAAAGGAGATAGTCCAGAAACAGAGTTACTTGTAAATGAAAGAGAAATAGACTTGGAGAAGCAGGAAGCATTCAGCAGTTCTGCCTGGAAAGCTTCCTGAATAAGGAAAGGAAAATAATTCAGACTCAAAGACTCAGAGGCCAATAACTGGAGTGGGAAGAGGGGGATGGATGGCATCCACACGTCTCAGAGCACAGGGTCCCATTACTAAAGGAGGGAGAAGCAAGAGAAGGTTAAATGCAAAAGTGCACAGCAAACCTGTGGGGACCTCCAGGGTTCCATTTGTCAGGGTATGTTCGGGACCCTTGGTTCCCCTCAGACTCTCATTAGATGCTCAGTAAACTGGATCAAGGGGTGTAAGAAAGGGGAGAGGAAAAGGCAGAGGGGGGGAGTGTAAGCAACACGGCCTTCAGCGCAGAGACCCCTTCAGGCATATCTGAGGGCTGAGTGGTCACTCAGTGAACACCCAGACCCAGAAGCACGGCCTCTTGTCAACCTTTCAGACTGATGCACCCGGAGTGATAGCAGCAGAGGCCTGCTCAAGACTTCCACCTAATGCTTCCTGTCTGCAAATGGAAAAGCGTGAGCCAAGTGTGCGGTTACAGTCAGGCAAGGACAGTCATGGGGATGGCATGGCTCATGGTCAGGGCACCTTTCCAGTCTAGACCTTTTGGATTTCTGAGCATGGTGTCTATACTCTGGCATATTGGCTTCTCCATGGGTGATGGTAGGGTGATTGGTACAGCACAGACTCCGGAGGAATAAGACCTCTAACCTTTCTGGTCGAGTAGAGACTTTTGCCTTAACTAATACCACCTGGGTATTTCCCCCCAGATTTCAGAGTCAGAGTCAAAATGCAGACTTTATTTGTTTATGTTTTATTAGTTCCATCACTGACTTTTGGGGCTGAATAATGATTATTTTCACTTTGGGAACTTCATTTGTTGATGATGAAGTATGAGACAGCAGGGCTGCCCTGACGGTAAAAAATAAGTACTCCAGTTCTTACCACCAGGGCCACCAAGTGGGTTGATGCTGAGTACTCTGGCTCAACCTATAGAACTGTGAGTGATTTACTAATAGATCTGCAATAGCATACTTTATGCATCAAGAAAGTAACAAGAGAACCTCAAGGAGTAAACATTTTATGTAATAAATCAACCATGCCAGTTTCAACCATGGCTGTTAATGAGAATCCTGAGGCTAAATTCCTGTGTGTTGAGCAGTCAGTTTATGCTAACAAATGAAGTTGGTAAAGGATAATGATGCAGGGTTTGTATTTAATTTACTCTGATCTCTTCCTACCAAAAATATGAGATCACTCTTAAGAGTTAAAGAAGCACCCCCACTCTGCCTGCTGTTCCTAAGATGAAACACATGCCTGCCGTGCTCTGGGGGTACCAGGTTAAAGGAATGCCAGCTGTGTTGGCCCAGAAATACTGGGTAGTAGATTTCCCATGGACCTGAAGTTCTACAGGGCCAACTGTGAGAGTCAGAACTGTCCCCTCACAATGTCCATGTCCTAATGCCAGGGAACCTGTGGATATGATACTTCACATGGCAAAAGGGATTTTGCTGATATGACCAGTGGAATCCCAAGGGTCCTTAAAAGTGGAAAGGTGGGGGTGCTGGGTGGCTCATTAGGTTAAGCATCTGACTTTGGCTCAGGTCATGATCTCATGGTTCATGAGTTCGAGCCCCATGTCGGGCTCTGTGGTGACAGCTCAGAGTCTGGAGCCTGCTTCAGATTCTGTCTCCCTCTCTCTCTGCCCCTCCCCTACTTGCAGTCTGTCTGTCTGTCTCTGTCTCAAAAATAAATAAAACATTAAGATAGTTTTTTTAAATAAAAATAAAACAAATAAAAGTGGAAAGGCAGAGCAGAAGAGGTCAGAATGATGTCAGATGAGAGGGACCCAATCTGCTGTTGGTGGCTTTTTGAAGATGGGGGAAAGGGCCGTGAGCCGAAGAGTGTGGACGCCTCTGGAGGCTGGAGAAGGCATGGGGGTAGATTTTCCACAAAAGAATCCAGAAAGGAATGCGGATGTGTAGACACTTGGATTTCGTCCGTTGAGACCTTTATTGGACCAGTGCCTCCATGGGGCAGGTCCTTTGTCCTTGTCTAAAATGGTAGCCTGTACGCCATCACTCTCTGTCCCTGTTATATTTTCATCACAGAACTTACCACCTCCTGAAATCTTCATCTCATTTCTTGTTTATTTTCTTCCTCACTTTCCTGAAATGCAAACTCTGAGTATGGACATCTGACCTAGGTTGGCGTTTTGGAGGTGATAATTGATCAGGTTCCTTCCAAATAGATGGAGCATATATCTGCCGGAGTCCAGCTCCAGCAGGTCCAGGGCTCCCCTGAAGGATGGATGAATGAGGTGGGAATCGGTGAAGGGGTCAAAGGGGGAAGGGAATGAGAGAGCCACGAGGTTCTTTCTGATCAGCAGGCAGGCATCTCTGCTGTCACTGGAGAGTCTGCCTTTTTTATTAAACACATGTATGGGATACAAAACAAAAGTGGCAGTTGCCTTGGACAGTGATTTCTGATGATGAATTCTTTGGCATGTAAAAATTTACCAGAACATAGATTGGTAGAAGACTCATGCATAATATTTATCAATAGTGATTGATGTAGGTGACTAGATGCTTATCACATGGGGAAGGAGGGGATCTTTAGCATTCAAATACAAGGCAAAGTTTTTAGCACAGCAAAGGCAAGAGTTAGGACTTTGTGAGCAGGGGTCAATAGCCTGTTTTCTAGGGGAAGAAAAACAGGTTTTCTCAGGAAATGTAACATTTGCTCCTATAATCACAAAAGAAGAAACTCCTATAACAAGTTTTTTCATAAGGTACAATTCACCTATTTTTAGCATAAGAAGGTAAGTCACTTCTGATATCAGTCAGTCAGGCGCCTTGGGGGTCGGTGCTCAGGCAGAAATTGAGTGGGGGTTGAGTGGATGTAGACGCTGGTCACCATCTGACGGTGGGAGGCCTTGCAAACCCTCCTTACTTCAGAGATGGCTCCCAGTAAACATCAGCGTAACAGATCCAGTGGAAGTGGGGAATGTGGCCCCCCTCCATTTCACATGCCCCTCTCTGCAGGCTTGTCCCCGCAGCTCGCCTGTAGGAGCTGAGTTGCCCCCAGGAGCCCACAGAGAAAGTTCTGAGCCCATGGTGGCTCCTCTTTCCAGCTCACCCACCAGGTAAGCTGCCTGGTCCCCGTTGGAGGAAAACAAGCGATGGGTCAGGAACAGGCCCAGAGTGACCTTCGGCAGGAGACCCCCAACGAGGAGGCAGGGGTCCAGGGGCACAGGCGTTTCAGACTGATGGCAGCCTTGAATCTGTCTGCATCTCCAGTGCCCAAAACCACTCCTGCCCTGTGGGAGGTGCTCAATAAACAGGGCTCAAGGAATAACGAGTGAATGTATTATCTCATTTAATTTTGAGAACAATTCTAAAGAACACATTTTGTGTCTACTGTACTAGGGAGCCGGAGGTCAGCTTCCGGAGTTTGGACAATTGGATTCAGATCCAATTCAGGCTCCTCCGCAGACCATCATGCTGTGTCCTGGTGCAACCCTACATTGCAAAGAGACAACTGTCCGATCCATGTGGGGAAAGTCTGGCTGGTGTCTGCTTGAGAGTCTACACTGACCTTTCTGGGCAGCTGTGGGTGCGGGGCTTCCACAAGGGGGTGATGCTGCAGTTTCAGGCTGTGGGAGGTGCCTGCCGAGGCCCAGACGCCCTTGATGGGGCACACAGATATGCAAGCTCGGCCTCAAATCAATTCCCTGCTGCTCGGGGCCTTCATGCTGCCGACAGGATACTGAGGAGCATTTTGTATTTTCGTTAACTATATAAAATTCCTCTGAGGAACTCAAACCCTTCATAGCTACAGTTCTAACAGTGTTCCCCAAATTCCTGGGAAGGAGGTGGGGGAGGGCACTGATTCCTCTGAAAGGAGCAGGTGGAGGACGTACCAACCGTTCTCAGCATCTCGAGGACTAAAGCTGGGCTGACATTACCGAGTTTGTAGCCTGAGCATAGTTTAGCCTCTGATCTCCCAGGAGGATTCGCATTTGCACCATTACCTGGTTGTAGAGAATGCTTTGGGGAACACGCTTAGTCAGGCCTGTGACCCACGGGAGCCTTGTGTTTGGAGGAATTTTATAAACGAAGAGGAAGTACTGATTCAGCTGAGATTATAGCAGGAGTGTTTTGTAAAGACATTGTTATGCCCACGTCCCCTGTCCTGTGTCAGCACCCACCACACACCTTGTCTGTAGTGGACCCTCCACGTCCCCTGTCCTGTGTCAGCACCCCCCACGCACCTTGTCTGTAGTGGACCCTCCATGGGTCCTTGATACCGAAGTTACCAGGCTGTCCAACGCAAGTTTTAGCTGGTTTAAGATCGCGCTTCCTCATTACACCACGTGATTCCCCAGTAATCTCGGGCTCCTTCCTGTTCCAGCATGGAAGAGACAGCTTGTGTCCGCACCCCGCTCACCCCGGGCTTAGCCAGTGAGCACGTGTGCCTGCCTTCACCCTCCTTCTTATAAACTCTCCTTCCAGCTCCTTTTCCCTTCTCACCATGAAGTTTAATGGTCTCCATAAACTTTTATCTTGCATTTTATGTGGCTGCTACTAAATCTCTTACGCTGTCATTTTAATGATGCACTTTCACACCTATTCCAGCTGCTCTCTGCGGTGTAGGGACCTGGCATCTGGGTCTTTCTGAAAAACGGCGATTGTCCCCAGCACCATTTCCTGTTGTGCCAGGCTGGCATGTCAATTTCGAGAAGGAATTTCAGGGCTAAATCCACAGATGTCCTTCCTGCTGTGATGGTGTGGAGTTTCCATCTTCTGTAGACTTGAAGGCATAAAACTCTATCTTAGAAACATGTTCCAGTTTATGATGATGTCTATCTCTTGAACCTAAACTGGTATCTGGGCCTTTCATTTGGCACTCATAGTCCCCTTCCCTTTCATGTATTTCAACATCTCACATAGGAATGTTCTGGACGCCCACCAGACCTCACATTCTGTCCTGAGAGGGTCTCCCACTGACATTCGAAACACTCCTGGCCCTTCCCACAGCACTGAGGGTCGGTAACACTGCCCGGACTGTTACTGCAGTGCATCTTCTTGCTTGTTGTGGTTCCCAAGGCTTCCGTGTATAATTCAAAGGAGAAGCGTATCCTCCAGAAAGAGTTCCATCAACTCTGCGTTTAGTTAGGGGCAGCTGACCTGGGCATATAATTCGATCGCCAGTTCCCCTACTAGTTACTCTGGAACAGTTTAGGTTCCCTCTAGAATGGGAAGGGATGTTCTGATTCAGAACTTGATACAAACCACTCAACTCTTTGTCAACAAGCGTTAATCCATACTTTGTAATTAACTGTACAGTTCTTTAACGATACACTCAGGGATAGAGCCGATTATAGTAATATACAAGGAGAGTTAACTTTAATGTGTCCTGGTGTTGAAACTCATCCTTTCGAATTAAATTTCTTATAAACTGCATAGCCAGGGATGTTTAGGCAGTCTCGATTTTGCTACGTACTTTTGTTGGTTGTTCTAGTGTCTCTACATACCCAAGCTGATCTGCAGCAATTTATGGGATAGCCATTTCCTTACCTTAGAGTTTACATTAGAATGACGTATTTCACGAGGAATATTACTGGCAGGTGTCATATAATGAAAGTTCTCCATACAAATGGGGTTGTAAAATGCCTAGTTAAATATATTTCTTTACTATGGGATTTCTTAGAGCCTCTACTACTGTAAATGCAGTGCTAGGGGCTCAGCCCACCTGCCGGGTGTTCTGAGAGATGATTAAGACAATAGGCCAAGAGGAAAGTAACAGTAATGCCTTTATCCTCTTACTGCGATGGCACAAGCAAGGGGCCAAACCAGAGATGGTGGACTCCTTCCTGTTCCATTTCCCCCCATGGAACAGCACACAGGCTGAGGAGCAGGTAGGTCAGCGCAGATGTGGGGTTCAGATCAATCAGCTCTCATTGTTGAGGATGCCCCAAACAAAGTGGCAGTTTTGAGGACTTGAGGCTGGTGGGGGGGAGGGCTGGGAGTGGAAGGGTCCTCACGACTGAGTCTATTGCAGTGTGTCTTTGACTTCCTCTCCCGAGTCCCTAGAAAGGGGTCTCCCAGAGGTTGAGGGCTTCTGTTGAAGGTCCCAGTAAAGAGGCTCTGGGAGGAGGTGCCTGGGCAAGGAATGCAGACATGTGCACAGGTCTGGCTGGCCTGGGGTCCAAGTCCCTGACAGGTAACTCCTGCCAGAGACCACGGTAGACCGGTACCTCTTCCCCTGTGAGGTCTGGCAGGTAAAACCCTTGTAGTTCCCCTGGCCAGGCCTGAAAGCCAGCACAATAGGAGTTTAGCCAGAAGCTGGACTCTACATGCGTACTGGCTTTCCGAGAGGGTCCTACATGATGGGGCATTTCTCAAACATCATTCACTATGGCGTTCCTTACTGCCCATTTTGTGACTGGCATTCTGATTACTGAAGTAGCATTTTTCTACCTGCGATTGCTCAAAGTGTAGTCTTTATGGAACACTTTCCCCCGCTAAATGCAGAGATTTCATCACCAACATTTCTTCTGATCTAGCTAAAAACTCATACAGCTGTGCCTTGCCTTCAGAACTTAACGTGTTTTTCTAAAGACACCTGCAAAATGCTATATCTGGTGAGCTGCCTATGAGAGTCATCTATGGGTCACCTCAGGTTGGAGGGATTTTTATAGAGCACCCTGAATTTGTAGCAAGAAGTTCTCTTCCTAGAGCAATGCATGGATTACCCCCCACCTTAAGTTTCCTGACATCCACCATTAAGCCAATGATGCTGAAACACCTGTGCCAAATGGTGCCTCAGGATGTGTTTTTATTTTATTATAGACATCGCGGTGTGTGTGTGTGTGTGTGTGTGTGTGTGTGTGTGTGTGTGCGTGCGCACCTGCACAATTCTTTATCATCCAGTACTTGGGAGGGAATCAGTGCTAGATAATAAAGTGATTTTCTATTTGGTCTGTAACGTCCTGGGTTTGGTGATTCAGCAGATTTTATGGCTACATTTCATTTCACTACTTTCACATTAAAATTCTGTTGTACCCTCCTTAGGGAATCGGCAGCAGCAAGAGGCTGTCCAAATGATCAGGTCAGTTTAGACTGTCCTCCTATCCCTGCGTCATCATTCAGATTGCAGCAAGGGGGTTTGGATCAGGAGCAAGGGGGTTTAGACCGCCTGCTGGCATCGGCTTACCTCTGTCCAAAGCAGATTAAGCTACAGAAGGTAAGAGCCTAACTGGTAATTCATGAAATGCACCCGTACTTTTAAGGTCTTCTCGTTTAAACCCATCGACACGAGATTACAGAATTTGGTTGTGCGAAACCAAGTTGGCTCACGCTGGACAGGATTCTGTAGCTCAGAGGAATGGTTCTTATAGTCATTTCTACCAGTGGAATGCTTTCTTCTCAGGAAATTGCATGAGGAGCACCAGTGCCTAAAAATCAAGGAGGGTCATGGTTGAAAGCACAGGGGAACTTGAAGACTTTCCTCTTTGTGGTGCTCTGGGAGGCTTCTGCCTGGAAAGGCATTGGTCTGGTTGAAGAGAATGGAGATCCGAATCAGCTTTCTTTAGCAATGCATGCATATTGCCCAGCGCAGGATTTTCTCCAGGACAACAAGTACCCAATATTGGTTAAGCACTACTCGATGGCAGGCACCATTCTTAGTACTTCATGTGGATTGTCTCACTTAATCCTCACAACAGACGAAGAGATGGTGTAAAGTTGGGAAGCAGTTCCTTCTAGCCCCAACTGCAGCTTCCGGTGTGGTCAAGATCCCCTCCAAGTTCACGGACTCGCTGGAAGGTGTTATCCTCATGGTTATGGTTTAGTCTAGCAAAAAAGAGGAGGCATATAGGGTGGGTCCAGGCAAGTCCTGAACCGAAACTGTCAGTTGTCCTCTCCCATGAAAGATGGATGGCAGTGTCCACAGAGAATTGCCAAGCAGGGAAGCTCATTTAAGGTTCGGTGTCCAGAGTTTTTACTGGGTCACAGTCATGACTAACCCTGTTGCTGATCTGAGTCTCCAGCACCCCAAGGGTGAGCTGATACCCGTGAGACAAAGGCCCATCCTTAAATCACACTGTCAGGCTGCCTTGTGTGACCCAAAACTTGCATCCGACCCCCGCCCAGCCCCCCAAACCAAGACACTTTTCTCAAGCAGTAGATCCACAGGGCTGAGAGACTGTCCCCAGGAGCTGATGGCAGAGGCCAGACTTCTCTTTGCTCCATGATAAGTTCTTTACCACACAGGCAGCTACTGTAATTATATTTCATTTTATAGATGAGAAAACTAAAACTTAAGACAGTTAAGTAACACTTTGTAACTGAGGAAACTGGGTCTTGAAGCCGCAGATTCTAACTCCAGAGGCTCAATCTTTTTGTTTTTATTTATTTATTTATTTTGAGAGAGAGAGAAATGATGAGCAGGGGGAGGGGCAGAGAGCAAGATGGGGAGAGACAATCCCAAGCAGGCCAGTGCAGAGCCAACAACGGAGTCAATCTCATGACTGTGAGATCATGACCTGAGGCTAGATCATGACCTGAGACAGAATGGAGTCAGACATTTAACTGACTTAGCCACCCAGGTGCCCCCAGAGGTTAAATCTTAACTGCAATTCCTTACGAAGATACTTTCCTAAAAAAATCATACATATTTGACAAAATGGTTAATTTAGGCACAGGTATATCATATCAAATGAATCATAGTCAGATAAGCCAATAGCATAATCCCAGTTTTAACAAGCAGTCTTTCATCTCCAAAGTAACTAGGGAAGTGCTCCTCCTTGTTCTTGTCCATTTGGCTAGTGTCACTCCTGGCCACTTCAAGGGATCGTCAGGATTGCCCATCTGTGACTCCACGCTGCCTGTGGCTGCATCTGCTCAATGTTGAGCCTTGAAAGTCTTTGTTCACTTCTCATGCTGTAGCTGTCTCTGTTCTTTAATTGCTAATTCCACAGTGCCAGGGTGAGACTCCCTTCCAACACATATGCATTTGAAGATGCGTGTTACAAAACATTTTTCTGCAAAATGCCTGTGGCTGCTTCTAATTGTTTCTTTTCTGTACTGCCACCATTGAAGAGTTTATAAAATATACCCTTGGTGCTTCCAGATCCTGTGATGATTATGAGATGCTCTGTCCTTTCACCTTCTACCCTAGAGTTGGTTCTGATGCCTCGCTTTCTGTCAACACCACCTCCCCTCCCACAGCCAACTGTGTCTACACACATCCCTCATTCCATTGCTTGTGTTTTGCAGGGACTGTGTATGTATGTAAGCTATAGTGGCCATATTCTCTCAGCCAAAATTAGGGACACATGGCCAGCCAGGATGACTGTACATATGGGTACACAGGACATAATATTTCTTTCCCAGAAAACCCGAGACATATGGTCTCCATATGTACAGAATCTATGGCCTCTTGCTGTCTATTTATTGATGCATTTCTAGCCCCATGAATATGTAACAATAGTAATGTGATTTTTATAGCCTCGCTGTCAGGGCCTTTCCATTTGGGAAAGATATTCATCATTTCTGCTTATGGCAAAATTATTTCTCAATTTAGTGTCCAGCCTTACATTATAAGCTGTATATCTTGGATTTGATGTTCTTTAATGAATATATTTTCTTCTATTTTAGGGATCTATGCCTTGTCTAGTCTAAAAAAGAAGAGGAAGAAGGAAAAAAAAAGACTTGTGTATTCATTTGTTCTGAAAACGTCTGTGGCGGAGGTTGTATGATGAGGAACCAATGTGGGAAATGATTTCAGGGGAGGCATGTGTGGAGAGGGGGTTGCTTTAGAAAGTAGACTAAAGTTTATGATGTTATTTTTCTGATGGAGTCAACAAACATGGGTGTTTGGAAAAGCAGAATAAGTGATTAATGAAGGGAGGACAAGAAAATGGCAGAAAATGGAAGTCATAATGGTGTGTAAGGTTTTACTTCCTCTTGCAGGCATCTACCTGTCAGCCTGTGCCCAGGTGGCTAATGGAGAAAACAAATAAAGGGGTGGCTTTCCTCCACAGCAGGGCCAGCACAGTGATGGGAAGTGAGGCAGACACGGGGCCACCTGGGGGTGTTAACGAATGTGTTTGAGTACAGAAACGGCAAGCTGAGCAGACATGTGTATTCTGTAAGCAGTAACTGATGACAATCTGATAGACAGAGGCAACCTCCAAAGGAAGCCAGAGGTGAACTATTTGATCGGAGTGCCTGAGACAAGAGACTCCAAGGAGAAAGATGAACACTTCATAGCTGTGAAACTAAATTAGACGCTATACAGCTCATTGCAGTGATGCCTGGAGCTGCCGTGATTGGCAGGCC
Organism: Mungos mungo; assembly: GCA_004023785.1. Lineage (NCBI taxonomy): Eukaryota > Metazoa > Chordata > Mammalia > Carnivora > Herpestidae > Mungos > Mungos mungo. Next base: position 44,814 of record PISW01003421.1, on the reverse strand, counting down.
TTATACGTAACCACGACCTTCAGGTGGACCCGAAATCCAAGTCCGGAGGACCGAAGAGAGGGATGAATGGGACAGGAACCCCTTAATATTTTTCTTGTCATTAGCTGGTTTTAAGCTAAATACATGCTCCGCTCAAAATTCTGTGAATTTTGGTAACAACAGTTATATCGCATCTCTTTCCAATTTAGTCTCACCTTTCGCTGGGCTGTCCAGGTCATTTTTTCCTTCATCTCTTCCATTCTGTGCAAGGAAACAGTTACAACATGCTTAAAACTCAAGTCATTTCCCAGTGTTCGTAGAGAAGGAAGAAAATCCTTGACCAGGCTTGTGTGCCTTGCCTACCTCCCCCAGTGCAGGGAGTGGTACCCTGATGTCACAAAGTGTCATCTGCAGTGCCCCCTTCTGGCTTCTAGGAGCCGTGCTGGTGCTGCCCTGGGAAAGCTCTTCCACTTCTCCAAGGTAACTCCTGCTCCACTGTCAAATCTCTGCTCCTGTGTCACCTGCTCAGTAAGCCTGTTCTGATCTTCCAGGACAGCGTAGGCACCCTGCTGGAGATATTCGAGTGCTCTGAGTCTTCCTTTGTGGCATTCAGTACAGTCATGTGCTCACACCAACTTCTTTCTTCCTCACCAGGCCAAGCTCTGCAAGGTCAGGGTACCATTTTCTTTGCATCTGCACATTTAACACATCTCCGGGTACAGTGTATGCTTAGAGTATGAGCTTGTCCCTGGGTGGGGAGTGTGATGCAAGGCCTGTACTCATGACCTCGTACACAGTGTGATTAGAGTATGTGCCCATCCCCCCGTGTGGAGTACGCTGTAGAGTATGAGCCCATCCCCCATGTGGAGTACGCTGTAGAGTATGAGCCCATCCCCCATGTGGAGTACGCTGTAGAGTATGAGCCCATCCCCCATGTGGAGTACGCTGTAGAGTATGAGCCCATCCCCCATGTGGAGTATGCTGTTGAGTAGGTGCCCTTCCCCCTGCGCAGAGTATGTTGTAGCGTATGAGCCCATTATCCAGTGTGCATTAGCTCATTTAAGTCCTAGGAGAGAGGTACTACTATAACCCACATAGTTTGATGAGGAAGCTGGAACATAGAAAAGTTATGTAGCTGGTAAATGTGGAAAAGTGGTTACACCCATTCAGTCCATTTTCACAACCAGTGTATTTAATCATGGTGCTAAATTGCCCTTGAGGACAAGAAACTCTCAGATTTAACCTCTTGATCTTCTGCATGAGTGCAGCCATATTTACTTGGGCTCTTAAACCTGAATGGCATCTTCTTACCTATCCACCTATCCATTTACCCATCAATACATCCTTCCCTCTCTCCCATCTATCTTCCAGGTATCCATCCATCTGTCCACCCATCCATCCATCCATTTTGACAATTAAAATTTTCAAGCACCTAATATATACTAGATGCCATTTAGCACTGAGTCACAAAATTGAGAAATATTACTTCTGTCTAGGTGTGTATGTGCTTCAACATATACCTATTAATATCTCTCTATCTTTCTGCACATACCCATGCATTCAGACCAGCAGTCAGGAGTTTAAATAGTAGAAGTTTTAACAAATGATCATGGCCATCTTCCAGACAGAAGTTGTGAAATTAGTGTCTGAAAAAGTGTGGGTGGGAAAAACTTGGAGGACTAACATCTGGATCTGGAAGGACAAATATTAATTTGGCAGGTAAATAAGTAGAGAAGAGCATTACAGGAAGTGAGTATCGCAGGGTAAAGTGGGAAGGGCTCAGTGAGAGGTCTTCACGGAGTAGGGTCTGAGTAGCAGGAGAGGAGGTGGGGACAGACTGGGGGCTGGATGGGAGCGTTTGTACATTTGGATTTCCACTCACAGCGAGGGGTCCACAAAGGTTTGAAGGCAAAACCAGCTTTGTCTCTCTGTAAGATAAGCAGAGTGACTCTGGATGAGGGACCGGAGGGCAGGAGGTCAGGTAGTTGGTAGCGCCAGCTCCTCCGGTTCAAGAGGAGACTGAAATGCTGCCACCCTACAAGGTTCTGAGTCCCAGGGCTTCCCTGCCCTTCCTGGGACCCACAGACCTCATGTGGAGGGGGGGTTCTGTCTGTAGGTGGGCTCTCTTCAAGGTTTGGGCAGCTCGCCAGACCGTACCTTTATTAACTAAAAGACGCATTTAACGCCTGGTACCTGTTAGATACTTGCAGCCATGATTAGAAAGACCACTTTTTATATTCTGTTCTTCTGGAAGTTAAATTTCTAAGGGGAGCCAAAGATCGGTCCCTGTGTGTGTGCATCTGTGTGCGCGCACCCGTGTGGGTGTGCACACGTGCGTGCATAGGCATGTATGATGTGTGTGTATCACTGATGTCCTGGAGAATGGGTAGACGAGCCACATTTCAACGCGGACATGGATTTTCAGTGTTCAGACGGATGGTGGAGGGGCAGGGTCATGTGTTGGGGGACAGCCGCCCCGTCACGGGCTGGAGGAAGTCTCCGGCGATTCCCACGTAGCAGCAGCAACCGTGTCTGGGGCACACGCTGGGCTGCGAGACCTCTGCAAAGAACTTGCACAGCAGGCGGCTCACCGTGGCGCGCACCCCTGGGCACCCGGGTAAATGCCTGGGTGTTGCAGTGTTGCCCTGAACCCCACTGGCCCGCATACGCCTCGTCTGTAAATTGGGGTTACAAGATCTACCCTAGGAGATTGCAGTGAGCACGCACCAAATGTGATGCTGTCTACAAAGTGCCCAGTGCAGTTTCCAGCTCACGGCAACATAGTGCAGCAGCCGAGGGCACGGTCTGGGGCCTTGGGTGGCCTGCCCTCTCCCTATCCCAGTTCTGATTTACTAGCTGTGTGATCCCGACTAAAACAAGTGACCTCTCTGTGCCCCAGCTACCTCTCACAGGGCGCGGTAGTGATGGTCCTACCCTGTCGTGGTGTTAGAGGAATAAACGGGCAGCACTTGGCACGTGGCCCTACGGTTATTATTTCCAAGCTGTCAACCCTGGGAGCAAAGTTCAGCTTCATAAAAAATCGATGGGGGCGCCTGGGTGGCTCAGTCAGTTAAGCGTCTGACTTCGGCTCAGGTCATAATCTCAGTTCGTGGGTTCCAGCCCCGGGTCGGGCTCTGTGCTGACAGCTCAGAGCCTGGAGCCTGCTTCTGATTCTGTGTCTCCCTCTCCCTCTGACCCTCCCCTGCTTGTGCTGTCTCTGTCTCTCAAAAATAAAAAACATTAAAAAAAAAAAAAAATCGATGTGATGCCCAGTGTCCAGATCTGGAAACTCTGATTCTGTGCTTTTCTGATTTTCAGTTTTGATGATATTTGAGGTTATTCTTTTTTTCTGGTCACAAACAATTTCTGTGTATTTTATTGACATAGCGCCTGCCAGTGTATTATGGGGGTGCTAAACCAAGTGAGCTATTTTGGTTGTAAAACAGTACTTTGGGGCTAAGGCAGTAGAGGAGGGGGGGAGAGGGCTGCGCAGACAGGGAACCCAGCCAGATTATACAGGTTCCGGCTGCCCCGCCTGACATGCGGGACACAGGAGCCCAGGCCCCCTGCTTCTCCAGCCCTGGGCGCATCCACATCTCGTGGCTGTGAGAATCCCAGCAAAGTGGCCGGACGCGAGGCAGTGTGCTCCTCCCGGCTGGGCCACTGCCAGGGGAGACAGGAAGGGCTTCTGGAGGAGGTGAGCCTCCCGCCCCCTCCCTGCACTGGTACTCGGGCTTCTTCCTCCCGTGTCTTGCTGCCCGAGAGGCAGTTTTAAGGAAGCGCCACTAATTCTTTCTGCTTTTGATGAAAGAATAGATCTAGAATGTGAACTGCAGAGGAGGCATTATTTTAGGACTTAAACACATTGGGTGCAGACACAACCCGGAATGAGTTGAAAAGGATTCTGTTCTGCAGAGTGGAACGGAATTTGTGAGGCTGGGCAGTAGAGAGAAGTTTCTCTGATTATGCACTTGTTCTCCTGCCGCACAGGGCAGAGACAGGAGTTCGAGGACCTGGGGAGAGAAATCCAATTTGATCTCTCTCTCTCTTTTTTTTTTTTCTGCAGCATGTTCATTTCCACAGGAAGATTCAATTATTCCCTCATTTTTGAGGCTATAAATGAGTTTGCCGGGCCGGCTCCTGACACCAGCTCCCTCATCATTATTCAGATTGGTTTTTACTTTCCTAAACTGGTCTTCTGCCTACTGCTCTTGGAGCCCAGCCAGCGTTTCGGAAGAGGATTAAATAATCCTTCTCTCGCAACTTCCTACATGTTGTGCTATTTTGTTCTCTCCCAAATGTCACCGTCTCCTGGCGCGCACGTTTCCAGCGGGTGAGGACTGCGGGCGTCTCCGGGGCTAGTGTGTCTGCGGCCACGGGGCTGGCTGTCCACGCCAATCGGAGCCTGGAGCTCTTTCTGGCACCGGAAGGCAGGGTCCACTGTTTACCCACAACGCATCAGGGTGCTCGGGCAGAGAGAATCAATGCGGATCCCTCCCCAGGATGGGAGGGCAAGAGGAGAGCCCGCTTAGCTACTGTCCGGGGACCCTTGACCTGAGCGGCCAGCCGGGCTGGTGCCTCCCTTCTCTCTGTTGGTGGTGGGCTAACCCCACGAGGACTTCGAGTCTCCTCCAAGCACCTGGAAGAGGGGGTGTGTGAGCACTGCCTCTTGTGTTTCAGGTGTGGGTCACGCTGAACACCAGCGACACCCTCCTGCACTAGATCCTGGACGGAGGGTAAAGTGGACGGTGAATTCATGCCACCCGTCAGTTTGCTGTTCTTGACACAGCATAGAGTCCTTTCACGTCCAACTTCTCCACCTGGTTTGAGCACACGTAGGCCAACGCCAGCCCCTCAGACACGCCATGGGGTCTCCGGCCAGCTCACCAGGCAGCCCCACCAGCCCCCTGGATGGAACCAGACTTCCGTGGAGGGTGAGGCGGGGTGTCTTCCTGCTTCTTCCCCTCTCTCACGTTTTCAGAACTCCTCGGGCCCTCAGCTCTAGCCGCCGTTGGCCTGGCCTGGGGGCCCCTCTCCCGGGTGAGTCCTGCGCACTGCGGTGGAACCATAGTCTCTGCAGATGGTGCCTAGGCAGGGCTGTGTATCAGCCGGGTGCCAGGCGGCTGCATGGTGCAGCCAGGGCTCAGAACAGGGGAACTGATTTGTGGCTAAGTCGGCCTCTCCTATCCTAAGTCAGCATGCAAAGAGGGGCTGGGGACTTTTGTCAATGTGATGGCCAAGCAGGTGAGTTGCAAAACACCGTGATAAACGTGACCAGCAAGCTGTGCGCGCTGCCTGCAGAAGCCCCAGGAAGGAGCCCAGGGTCACCTGGAGAGCGGGGACGCGGCGGGAGGCGGGGCCTTAAAGGTGCGAGTCAGCAGGTGGCAGGTGGAGGGCCCTCGGAGCGGAGGGCCGCTGGAGACAGGTGCCAGGTGGACGAAAAGGTCCCCTGGGAGCAGGGCGGGGGCGGGCAGGGGCACGTGCCCTCCCATCAGAGGCCCGCGGGCGTGTTACAGCTGGTCAGGTGCTCAGCTCCGTGTGCCGCAACAGCACTCTGGTGGGACGTACAGGTGACCAGGGCCTGGCCAGGGGAGGGCCGAGGGCCGGGTAGGCGGGTCTCAAGAAGGGATGCGCACATTTTCAGGAACGCCGGTTTTCAGGAGCCAAGGAGGGCGGATGCCGTGTGTGGAGGCTGGGCCTCGAGTAGAGGCCCATTAACAGAGGTTGGAGGCCCTTTTCCCTTTTTTCTTGTTTTTTCCTCGGGGAAGAGAATAAGCTCAGGTTTATAGTTGTTACGTTTAGGTGCCGGAGAGGAGGCAGCAGGGACATGGTTGTGCGGTGGGGTCTGCCCTGCGGGCGGGTGTGAGGGAGCTGCAGGTGTCGGGGCCTCGGGGAGCCGGAGCGGGGTGTGGACCCACCGCAGGAGGAGGAGATGGGAGCCAGAAGGAGGCCGGCAGGAGCCTGGGGAGGGATGCGCGGAGAGGGAGCAGGGAGAGCGTTTTTAGACAGCAGGCCGTTTCCTGCCCCAGGCCGATTCTCATCTGCAGGACAGCTCAGCTTCCTGTGTCCAAACCGAATCTTCTTCCTCTCCGGGCCGTCTTCACACTTACTCGCTAACCACTGCCTCTCCCTCTCGGTCTCAGATAAACATCTTGTATCACCCTGACTCCAGGAGGAGCCCCTGCAACAGCTTCTGAATTGATCTCCCCGCATGCGCCCTTGCCCACTGCCAGCCCACCACCCCTTCCCCCATGCGCCCTTGCCCACTGCCAGCCCACCACCCCTCCCCCCCGTGAGCCCTTGCCCACCTCTAGCCCACCACCTCTTCCCCCACTCTCCCGAGCCCACCACCAGCCCACCACTCAGACAGCACTGAAGGTAGTGCTGTAAAAACCCAGACCTAATTATGTTTTCAGTGGCCTGCTGTGACCCTGGATTCAAAATCCTGATGGGGGGCATGGTCTAATGGGGCCAACCCTTCTGCCCTACCTCCCTTGGTCACCCCACTTGAATGGGGCCACGCCAGCCCCTTCCCTCCCTTGGGTGCTCCAAGCTCTCCCTGGGCCATGGTGTTTGCTCCATGGCTCCATACTTGGCCCTCCATCCCATCACGTCCTAGCCAGAGAATTTCTTCAGGGAGTTTTTTCTTTATTCTAGGACAAAGGAGGTTCCCTATGATGAACTCTTAGAGCATCTATTTTTATAGCACTTACCACTATTATATTTATACAGGGATATATGCATAATTACTTGTTTAATGGTTGCTTCCCACTGGGCTCTAAGTTTATGGAGAGAAGGAATCATGTTCATTTCACCCCTTAAGCTTAACACACTGCCTGAATGTGCTTAAAGCTATTTGCATTAAAACAAAGACAGTGTGCACTGAATGAGGATTAAAAAATGAAAACATTAAGGTAGCTGAAAATCTACAGGCAAATCAAGTAGGATGATGTAGAAAAATAAGCAACTTGATTGGCCAATTAGGAGGCCACTGTGACTTATGTATTAGGAACAGTCTCAATAAAGTGATGGAAAGAGAATCAGGGTTTATAGAGATGAGGAATTACTGAAAGGTCAAAGTCCTCCTCCGCTTCTCTCTCCCCCAAACAGCTTCACACAATCCCTCATCCCTCCCTGGTCCCCTTTCCCACCTGTGGTGACCTCTCATTCATAGTAACAGCAAGAACAACTGTTTACTCACCACTCAGATGCAAAATCTTACCCTAATCAATGCCTTTTTCCTGACTCCATGTCCTGCAGTAGCTCCTGATTGTCCGCCTGATTTCCACTCTAGCTCCATCAAAGTCACCAATTAGGTTTATGAAAACACATCTTTCATTTACAGATCTGTTGGTCAATAGCCTTCTGCAGTAGCCTAAGCCTGGTCCTCCTGGCAAGTTGTAAACTGGTTCCCAGCTCACTTTCCAAATTTAGCCTGGGGCTCCCGGGATGAACCCTGTGCCACACTGTTCTCTTGATCAAGTCAAGTTTGCTTTAGCAAAACCTCTGCGCCCTGCATCCTATCCCCCACCTCGCCCTCCCAGCCCCGACATTTCCTTGAGGGTCCCAACCAAGTCAGAACCTCTCAGTGAGGGCTTAGTCCATCATGATTTCTGTGTGCCGATGGTCCTTTCTGTCTACCTCGTGTGAGGGTAGATGTCCTCCCATTGACGTGTCATTTCCACGTGCCTGTGAGCTTCCACACTCCTGGAGGGAGGGCACTTGGTCCTCCTTGGGAGAAAAAGTGTATTCTGTCTACCAGGTGAATGCCCTTCAGCACAAACAGCAAACGGATTCCCAGTGTTCAAACAAGGAAGACAATACTTGAGAGCCTCATGTAAATTAAATAGATGCATGACAAACATAGGTGCAACATCTTAAATATACTGGAGGTTGCATCTCTGCCGATAAACAGGCTGGTTTGAAGGTAGAAGTGAACTTGATCCACCCATAATCCAGGCCTACGGCCTATTTGCCTGCCACCCGATTCCTATGTTGAAATAATCCACAACATGATGGTATTTGGAAGTGGGGGCCTGGGGAGGTGACTCGCTCATGAAGGTGGCACCCCCAGGAATGGGATGAGAGCCTCACAGAGGAGACCCAGAGAGCTCCCACACCCCGTTGCCCTGTGAGGATGCAGCAAAGGCAACATCTATGAACCAGGGAGCAGGCCGTTACCTGGACCTTAGATTGCCGGCCTCCAGAGCTGTGAAAAATAACTGTCTGCTGTTTACAAAGTACTCAGTATTTTGTTAAAGCAGCCCATGTGGACCAAGACATGTACAATGTAATTATTTTAACCCTTTGAAGGTCTTTAGAACAGGAAGTGGGGGATGGGCATTCTTCAGGGCTGGTTTGTCCACCCGGGTTCTGTTGACATCTTGGTCAGATGGTTCATTGTCACGGGGCTGCAGGACGGCTGGCATCCCAGGCCTCTGCCCACGAGGTGCCAGGAGCAGCCCCTTCCTGTGACGACATCCCAAAATGTATCCGGTCATTGCCAAATGTCCCCTGGGGGTGGGCAATGTGGCCCCCGGTTAAGAACGTTACTCTAGTCGTAAGTTTTAGATCATGAGTGGAGCCTGCACCCTTGGGAAAGATGGACGGATATCTTACATTGGTTCCATGGAGGGCAGCGGGAGATCTGTCACCAGGGGCCACACTTTCAGGCGGCTGCCCTCGAGAGTGCTGTGTCTGAACTCAGCCTTCTGGGAGCCACGGGGAACATGATAATGGGCCAGCTCAGGGTCAGCCTTGCACAGGGGCCTCTCTGTTTGAACAATGACTTGTGTAGTTAGGAGACCATGGAACTGGGGCTAATGTACCAGCCAGTCTGATCAAACACCTATAACTCTGTTCTGGAGCAAGGACCTTCCTTCCCTGGTGAACCCATGTGTCTCTGCAGGTCCAAGAACATGCGATGCTGGCCGCTCTGGGGCCCTGTTCTCACTGTGGTGAGGTGTCTGACCCGTGGTGAACTTCCAAAGTTGGAGGTACCTCTTGGGGTTTGGCCACTTTTACTGCCCGTGATCCCAGGGCCACCTGACTACGCTGGCATTCGTCCGATCTATTATTCAGGGACCAGTGTGTGTGTGAGCAAGAGTGGGGATGCTCGGACTTTAATTAAGCATCTGTCTTGGGCTTGTGCCCAGATGCTCTGTGATGGGTGAGTCCGAAAATCAATACCAACAGTGAAAGACAGATAGGGTAACGCTAATGAGCTCAATAATAGCCACTTGTAAAACACGTCCTAACTTTGCGGGCTTCCTGGGGGGGTTGGCGCATATTCTGAATGCCAAGGAAGGCTGAGCATGGAAATTTGGGCGGGAGTGAACAGGGCTGCCTGTGAGGGTCACCGAGAAGCACTGCTGAGCCTGGTGTCTGGAGAGCAAGGAGCAGACGCCCAGGGAGGCTGGCCCAGCCCTGCCACCGTCACTTAGTAACTGTTCCGTCTTCCCAAAGTGACGACATGCTTGGCAGTCAGTAGTGGAGATGAGACGAGATGTGGAAAAGCCTTCCTACGCTGAGGTGTTCCTCCAATGGAGGCTGACGGTACCCCACAGGCCACTCCCTCCCCAGAGAGAAGACTCAAGCCATTCCCCATGGACAAGGCTTTGAATGGGACCAGGAAGGGGGGCCTTCTACAGGCCGGGAAGGAGTCCCTCCCCGTGCTCTGGGGACGGGAACCAAATGTGGGTGCCGACGCTTACCCTGCCCAGGGAGGGGCTGTGAAGGAAGGGTCCGGAGAACCGCTCACCCCGGCCCGCAGACAGACCAGGGCCTCCGGGCCCCTGCGGGAGGCTGTGTGGGCGGCTGCGGGGCTGGGGCCCATGCGGGGGATGGGGGCAGCTTCTGCACTCTGTGTCCTGCAGAGGACACGGGGGAGTTCTGCTGGTCAGCAGCGGTCAGGGAGGGGGATCGGAGAGTGGCCGGTGGGAGAGGGTGGGCCATCTGGGCCCAGCCAGAGCCCTGCGGCCCTCTGCCCCTTCCCTGCGGCCCTGCGCCCTGTGTCTGACTGTGGCAACCACCCGCCAGCAGTGATTTCTGCCCACCGCCCATCAGCCTATACACATGAATTCTCCTCGTCATGAAATAAATTCACATTTACTTATAAGTATACATTTTAACTATATTTAGAGCATAACTCAATAGCGTTAAACTACATCCACGTTGTACAGCCTGCACTTCTATCTGCTCCCCAAGCCTCTGGTCTGGCCCCAGACAGAAACTAACCATGAGGCAGTGACCCTGTCCCCCCTTCCCCTGCCCCTGCTCACCTCCAGCCAACTTCTGTTCCTATGAATTTGCCAATCCTAGATTTCGGTGTAAGTGGAATCCTACATTATGTGGCCTTTCGTGCCTGGCTTTTTGACCTAGCACCCTGCTTCCAAGTTCAGCCATTTTGTAGTGTATCAATACCTCACTGCTTGTTGTGACTGAATAACACTCCGTTGTTATGATAGACCACGTTTTCTTTATCCCTTCACCCATCGGGACACTTGGGTTGTTTCCACTGTTCGGCTACCCGGAACAATCCTGTAGCAACCACTGGAGGACAGGTTATTTGTTGGAGGCCTGTTGGCAGTTCTCTTGGGGGCACCCCTAGGAAGGAATTGCTGGGTCATGTGGTAGCTCTATGGTTGGAGCTCTGAGGTGCCTGCTCTAATCTCCACCCCCTCCTGGGACCTACAGGGAAGGGGGTTCTAGGGAACGCAGTGGTGCCAGCGGTGGGTTGACAGGTCAGAGTCTCACTAACAACATAGTCTAGCATATTCCTGGTCCATAGTTTCCGAAGGAGGCTCTACAGGAAACAATGAGGACACCTGTAACTGGTCCGAGTACTGCAGACAGCCAGAGACTACAGACATAGCAGAGGAGGGAGAGACACAAAGGCAAACAGAGCGTGGATCCAGGAGAACTCTGTGTGCCCTGAACTGGATCCCATTTCTTCTGGGGTCTCTTTGTCTGCCTGTGGAGGGATTGCCCGTGGGTCCTAATTTCTCTACGTATTTTTCCAGGAAATTTTCTGCCTCTCATCGCTGCAGACCCAGGGAGCCTAGTTCAAACATACACCTGCACACACACACACACACACACACACACCCGAATGTCAGAGCTTGCCCTGGCCTGGGCGGTCATAGCAAGCCTGGCCAGAGGATTTCTGCCCAACGCCTTACCCGTGACTCACACCACCTCTTTTTGCTCCCATAAATTACTTATATACCGTTTTCATTTTCAGGTTGTAGGCTTATACAAATCCAAACTGAATGAGGAAGCATAAAAATCGTGCTATAAATTTAAGGCTATAGAGAGTGCCAAACTGGTTAATAAAAACAAAGCTACCAAAAATCTTTCCAGGGGTTGGATTAGTAAATCTGGACAGTTGCCTTCAGTTATTTCTGGACCATATGTCAATAGAATGTGAATAATGGATTTTGGTTATTCAAAATAACTGATAACCAAATATTTCTTTGTTCCCAAATGCTTATGACAACTGTGTTTTCCCACTGCTTTTTAAATTTATGGCCAAGGGATGGAGGGCAGATATTAAATCATGCAGCAAAGACTTGCCTGGGAGGGATCTGATGCCCAGCGCTGCATGTCCATGGACCATGTAGGGTCCTGCCTACGCCCCTCTGAAGGCATTCTGAGGCTCAGACCCAGGGCAGAGGCCCAGAGCTCCTGTGTACTGAGGGCTATTATTTTGTGAACTGGATTCACTGAAATCATGTTCCGCCCTCGCGTAAGCCAGAGTCAGAACCCCCTCCACTCACCCCCCCGCCCCCCCTGGGCTCTAGGGTAGGTTTTCATTAGCCAGCGGTGCCTCCAAAACCAATACAGAATCCTCCTCTCTCAGCCTGTTCACAGTTCTGAGGTGCAGGTAACAATACCCACTCATGGAGCTGACGGCCAAGAAAGAATTCTTGGAGACGTCTTTGGTGCACAAACGGTGATTTTGTGAAAGCACAGGGACAGGACCCGTGAGCAGAAAGTGCGGCACTGGGCTTCTGAAGGATGGCTGGTGATACACTGTGCAGTTGGGAGAGGTAAAGTCAGGAGGAATTTTCTTTTCTTTTTTTTTTTAATGTTTTATTTATTTTTGATACAGAGAGAGACAGAGCATGAGAGGGGGAGGGGTAGAGAGAGAGAAGGAGACACAGAACCGGAAGCAGGCTCCAGGCTCTGAGCTAGCGGTCAGCACAGATCTCGACACGGGGCTCGAACCCACAAACATGAGATCATGACCTGAGCCAAAGTCGGAGGCTTAACCAACTGAGCCACCCAGGTGCCCCAGGAGGAATTTTCTTAAAGGGATTTCCATATCCCAAAGAAGACTCACAGGAGACTGGAGGCCTGGCTAGTGTCAAGTTAAGGTGTTTTACCCTCTAGCAAAGCATTGTCATTAAGACACAGATCATGGGAGACTATTGAATACTGAAAACGAACCATGAACTAAAGGGGGAGGAGGAGGGAGGAGGGGGGTGATGGTCATGGAGGGGGCACTTGTGGGGAGAAGCTCTGGGTGTTATATGGAAACCAATTTGACAATAAACTATTAAAAAAAATAAAGATAATATCAGTCAGCAAAAAAAAAAAAAAAGAGCAGGGAGTTGCTGGAGATTAGACTCCCGGTAAAATTGCCTTTTTGTAATTTACTAAGATATCTGTAAACTGATGGAGACTCTATCAGTTCAGTCATTCCTTGTCTGTGCCTTCCTTTGTCCTAGGGCAGCCACAAGTGCCTGAGGCGTGTCACACATGTCCCACCTCGGGGTGAGGGCTGTTGTTAGCTTGTGCTTTGCCCTGAGCTGGCCTTTTGCTCCCTCATCAGGGCCATTAGTGCTACTTTCATTAAGAGTTTCTGCGCTGAACCTAAGAGGAGGGCAGAGGGGTGTCATGGGCCCATCAGAAGTGACCGTTTGCCTTTTATGCCACTTAACCTGGGTCAGGGCACTCTACAGGGTGCCCTTGAAAGGCCCAGCCTTCAGCTTTCAACATACTCTTAAAATAATCTCTCAAAGTGTAGGACACATTGCTCTTGTGTTTTTCTTTCAGGAAAATCTAAATCTCCTTTAGAGATTCCCCCAATTCTTTCTACTATTAGATCCAGACTCAGCCTCCCACTTGGCCACTGGGTTTGGGACCGACAATGTCAGTGAGTCTGGTGCTGCCGGACCCTGTTTCAGAGCACTTACTTGCCCAGCCAACCTGGGAAAGCACTGGGGAGCAGGTGCTACCCGGTCAAAAGGTGGCTCTATTTCAGCGAGCCTTTTAGCTCATTGTTGTGATCAAACTAATTTTACAAATAGCTGGCCCTCCCCAACCACCAGCCAAATGCCTCTTTCATACAGATTAATTCATGGGCATTTTCTTCTGTTTTTGACCAGGGTGGGCAGGAAATGAAACGCAGTCCCCAGGTGTGCCATAAACAGCATAATAAACCCTCCAGTGTGAAGTCTATCTTTTCCTGTAAAAACGCATTTGAATTTACAACAGCTGCTATTACTCTAGCCAGCTGGTCTGCTAACTCAAATTCTACCTCTAACTGGGCAATAAAAGGATTTGAATCAGGTGCGTAGTTCATGGTATTATACATAAGTATGAAGGCACTTTGGAAGAATATAAGGAGGCCATAAAAATGAATTAAAATTCAAAAAGTTTGGATGGCTTTTCTGTTTATTCAAATGCAAAATGACAGATTGAAGTCATAGTGTATTTGAACCAAACATTTCCTCTCTTAGGAGCGCCTTCCTTTCATATATTTGCATTGAGCTTGTCACAAGGCATTAGTAAAATATTTATGAAAACAAAGAAACAATGAACGTAAACCCAGATAAATTGCTTCTCGTTAAGCTTTTTGCGCAGTTCCTACAGAATGTGTGTATGCACGTGTGTGCAGATGCGCACCCACATTTCAAATCCACTTAATCTTCTGCATGATTGGGCAAAGTATATCAGTGGAAAACTGTCCCTTGAAGAAAAGGTGACATATATAGGTAGACAGTTCTTCAATTTGGGAGTTACGATCTCTAATCTTGTTTCTGTTTCTTTTCCTAGACCTAGGGAAGGGAAGGATGGTGGGAGGGGACATGCTCTCTAGTCTGCCTAGATATGGGACCATTCTCTCTGTGTTTCTTTGTTGAAATGACATACAATTTTTTTAAGTTTATTTATTTTGAGAGAGAGAGAGAGAGAGAGAGAGAGAGAGAGAGAGAGAGAGAGGAGAGTGAGAATCCTAAGCAGACTCTTGTGCTCTCAGCACAGAGCCAAATATGGGGCTTGAACTCATGAACCCATGAGATCAGGACCTGAGCAGGAATTAAGAGTTGGATGCTTAACCAATTGAGCCTCTCAGGTGCCCTGAAGCTACATGCATTTGACAAAACTGCAGGCTTTCTGAAGTCACGAGCTATGCCTTAAACCAGTGTTAGGCGGAGTTTAATAGATCTTTTCATTTCCTCTTGCGGGAAGAGTTACCTTCTTCCTGTGTTCTCTCGGTTTGGTCCATTATTGTATTGATCACTGGTTTTCAGTGCGGTTGGTGTCCCAGGCAGCCTGTAAGGTCACGAGCAATGGGTAAATGGTATTTAAAAAATAAAACATGGTACATTATTAGACATGGCTTTAGGTTAAAACCTGTCCTTAAGGAGTGTGCCTACCTTGCCTTGTCCAATCCATGATGGGTAGGAAATGACTTCTGTACTAGGAGCTCCCTGAGGGGCTCGAGTCTTCTCTAAACACAAAGTTGTACTTTTAACTGCATTTGCTCATTTAATATGTATGGAACGCTGACTCTACAAAGGTCAGTATTAACTCTGCTGTTGGGTGATTATCCAGTTAATCCTCATATGGCAGGAAAGAAGTGGAAATCCTTTCCCCATTTTTCAGATTGGACATAAAGCTGGGAAGGAAGTGTTATGCGCAGATCGCAATATCGTCCCCAAAAACCAGAGACCACCAGAGAGACCCAGTCATGCATGCAAAAGCAAAGGGCATTTATTATTACGGGCTTAAGATCGCCAGGCTTAAGCTCGGGCGCCCAGACTTCACCAGTTCAGTGGATCCGTGCTGTGAGCCCTGAACAAGGGCTGAGCAGGGTTTTTATGGGGTTTGGGAAGGGGGAGTTACAAGAAATTGTGACACAGGTACAGTGATCCAATCATTATCGTATAACAGTATTGGCAACAACTTTAACCATATATTTTGTTTAGAGCGTTTGTTATTTTTGGTGGGATCCAATCACAATATTTAGTGTTTCTTTGAAAACAACCAATTACAGAGTGGGCTAAGGACCCCCACGTGGGGTAACTGGTTAATCTAGTATTAAACAACAGATAACTATCTATGGTTTCCACCTACAGGCCTGTCCTTAGGAATGTTAAGGGTGTTAGCTGGCCTTTCCTGATTGGCTGTTACAAGGGAGGTCTCTCCTGCCTTGGGCAATGTGTAGCTAACTGCCTGATAGTTTTGGGGAAACTGAAACTTAGGCCTTCTAGTTCAGAGGGGAAACTTAAAGCCTGTCATGGAGTCAGTTTGGTTTAGACCTGAGTCCTTTCAGAAGTAAGAGTCTCAGGAGACTTCACTGGAATCCCATGAAAGAGCTCTTAGGTTTCCCAACTTCCCACTTCAGCCACCTATCAGGCAATATCATCTTCAAAGAGGAGAAGAGAATTATGTAAAAGATGATTCATTTTAGTTATTTAACAAAAATTTAAAATTTTTTGAGGCAGTGGATAAATGAGTTCTCAAATATTGAGCCTAATTAAAAATAAAGGCCAAAAAATACCCAGGAGGATTATTTGCAGATTTAGAAAGATAAACATTTTCTGAAGTTAAGACATTACTGCTGTTAAAATGTGACTTTTACTTAGTTTTTATTAGACTCCTTGCAATGGAAAAGAAGTCAGCCAGATCTCTGTTGAATTTTTAAGATGGTGACATAAACGATGACAAATGAATTATAGAATTTTTCAAATTAAAACACACACACACACACACACACCAAACATTCTCTGAAGACAAAATGTAAAACCTGCTCTTATAGACTGTCCTTGGGAATGATGACTGACAGTTTCTGTGTGCATATAAAAATTAAGATCAATTAATGCCTTAGTTTGTCAAAAACCAAATGTTTATCCTGAGAAAAGTGTTTCTTAGCTCAGTGAATATTAACATTTACGAATGGTAACTCTCATCTGTAATAAAGTCTCCCTGTGGTTGGAACCCACCGTGATGTGCACGTATAATGCTAACCCCAATCTCAGTTTATTAAAGACGTAATAGGTGTACACAGGAGACCAGACTGGTGTGGGGTGATTACGAAAAGACCACCAACCCCGAGTAGAAGCGAGGCATGATTTTGTTCACGGTTGCATGCTTTTATCACAGCCGGGCCAAACCTGATCTCCCTGGTGTTAAGGAGAATGGCCCGAACAAAGGGGCAGTGAGATTACATGGACAGAACACGTCATTATTTAGTTAACCAATTACAAATCACAGCATTCCTTGGTAGCCAATTACATTGTCATACACAGACGTCAGTTTTGGTGGGAACCTATCATTTTAAGGTTCTTTGTCCCTTTAGAATGGCCAGTCATAGTTAGACACCTAAGATACCACGAGAGACAGTGACCAGGTGACTTTCACCTGTGGACTTTGCTTCAACCAGGTCTTAGTAGAAGAGTGGGGTTACCTAACAGAATCTTAAAAAACAAGTTAAACTTCAGGTTACAATGTTCCTTATCGAGTTACATTCTTAGGGTCTTTCCAGATTGCCCAATCTTTAATTATTCACCAGAATGGGAGCTTAAACCGAACCTATATACAGTAAGCTCTCTGATATCTTATAAGTTGACCTAGTACATCTCATAAATTGACCTATAACACAGACTATGCTATCCCAAATAGGCCTTTGGGCATAAGGATTATTTTGAATTGATTATTTTGAGAACAAGCATGGAGGAGCTCTGAGAACAGAGTTGAAGTTACCCCTTTGTAAGGGAAATTTACATTTATAAAGGAAATCTCTCCTTTTGTAAGGAAGAGAAAAATGTCTCTAATCACAAAAGGCTGATTAGTGGAGAAGGCAAAGACTTAAATTTGCATAACAAACTTTACCCTTGTTTACCACGCATTTCCTGGTCACCTTCCTACAACTCACACCCTCAGTCCTTTGACTTGGTGGGGGTGGTCCTTAGCCCACATTCTGGCCACCTCTGTGAGCTACTTCTTCCATGTTTGTGGGAGAAACATGGTGTGAAGAACAAAGGCGAAAGAAATATAGAAAAAAAATTAAACTTCTTACAACTATAGCCCATTGAAAAGTCCTTGAGGCAGGCCGAGTGACCTTCCTCCAAGAATCCAGCCACTTCAATGTTAATTCTTGGCTAGAGGCAAAATACAACCTTAGCTTGACATTAGCCTGACCTCCAGGATCCTGTAAGTCTTCTTTTTAAATGTTTTATTATTTATTTTTGAGAGAGAGAGAGAGAGAGAGAGAGAGAGAGAGAGAGAGAGAGAGAGATTGAGAGAGAGAGCGTGCACAACTGGGGTGAGGTAGAGAGAGAGAGGGAGACACAGAATCCGAAACCGGACACAGGGCTTCTTGAACTCACAGATGATGAGATCAT
This sequence comes from Mungos mungo, assembly GCA_004023785.1. Classification (NCBI taxonomy): domain Eukaryota; kingdom Metazoa; phylum Chordata; class Mammalia; order Carnivora; family Herpestidae; genus Mungos; species Mungos mungo. The sequence continues at coordinate 27,202 of PISW01003421.1, read as the reverse complement.
GACCTGAGCTGAAGTCAGACACTTAACTGACTGAGTCACCCAGGCGCCCCTGTTAAGTCTTCTTTAACATGTGAAAATTCCTTTGGAAACTTCCTTTATCTCTACCCCCACATCAAGATATATGTTAGCAATCATCCTCCAAGCATATAGCCCACTGATCCACATTTGCAGGAGCTCAAGACTAAGGTTTGACTAGACAGTAGTAAATGATCTTGTCCTAACAAGAGCTAGCCCTCTAGGTCCCGGCTTAGAGACTTCCCTATCCTTAACGCCTCCTAACTTGAAAGTATATAATCAGCCACTTTTCACAACTCCAGTGCAGCTCTTTCTGCCCACAGGTCCTGTCTTTCTGCTTTAGTAAAACTACCCTTTTTGCACCAAAGACATTTCAATAATTCTTTTTTTTTTTAATGTTTCAAGTTGTATTTAAATTCTAGTTACTTAACATATAGTGTAAATTGGTTTCGGGGGTAGAATTTAGTGATTTGTCACTTACATACAACATCCAGTACTCATCACAAGTGGCCTCCGTAACCCCCATCACCCATCTAGCCTGTCTCCCTGTCCACCTCCCTCCAGCAACCTTAGTTCTCTATTGATAAGAGTCTATTTTATGTTATATGACTCCCTCTCTTTCTTTTTTCTCTCCCATATGTTCATCTGTTTCATTTCTTAAATTCCACATATGAGTGAAATCAGATGGTTTGTCTTTCTCTGACCGACTTATCTCACTTAGCATAAGTCTCTATAGCTCCATTCTTTCTTGATCGTGCTCCTGGGCCCCAACATTTCACATCAGTTCACATCTTAATGAACTTTAGTTTGTTTTTCTCTCTTGTTTATCTCTTGTACGGGGATCCCAGCTGAGAACCTAGGAAAGAAGGAAAAGATTTTCTTTCTCCCCTAAAGGAAATCCCAGTCATAGATAGCTGTGAGAAATAAAGGAGATGACCCATATTTAGAAATACCAAATAAAGGCTGTGCTGTCTAGTTAACAGTAGGTTTACAACCTATTGGAAATATGTATGAATATTACCCCCGCTCAGTGGAGTCCCAAACCTTCAGACACTTCACTTCCTCTGATTCTTCTTCCCTTCTCTTTCACCAGCTTATTTTTGTGGGGTTCGCAATGAGCATGGGCCAAGTAACAAAGGAAGGAGGGACTGAAAGTCTCTGTGTCACTTGGGGATCGTACATTTGTTTTAATCAGACCACTTTTTGCCTGATGTGGGCCTAGGCAATGACTGGGTAAGTCTGTAAGCTCTTTAGTACTCAGCCAATGAGGAACCAGGGGGAGGGACTAGCAAGCTAGGAAATAAATTGTCTGCTGTAACTGCCCCGAGTGTGTCTGTCCATCAGACACCACTCTTGGAAGAATGTTGATTAAAGCCTCGTTTCACTGTGCTCTGAGTCTCTGGGTCCCTCCTTTGATTGGGTTGGTGGGTTTATTTCTCACAATAGCCACACATTCTTATCTGCTGTCCACTTTCCTTTAGTGCTTTGAATCTTGTGAAAATCAGAAATGAGAAACCTCCCTGAGATGCAGTTGGGAGGTTTGGGCAGGCAATTGTGGAACCAACAGGAAGAGCCAGACTTAGGGATTTGACCTTGCCCATAGTTACGACTTCACTGCACCTGCAGAAGGAAGGCACTTTCCTCTCCCTCCACCCCCAGCAACTCCCCCACTGGTGTTGAGGATTTCCTCCAATGGACATTTAGTTCATAGCAGCCCTTCCATTTCCCCCTTTCCTACTTAAGAAAGCATGCCTCGGGGCACCTGTGTGGCTCAGTCGGTTAAGTGTCCAACTTCGGTTCAGGTCATGATCTCACAGTTCATGGGTTCAAGCCCCACATCGTGCTCTGTGCTGACAGCTCAGAACATGGAGCCTGTCTTTGGATTCTGTGTCTCCCTCTCTCTCTGCCCCTCCCCACTCATGTTCTGTTTCTCTCAGTTTCAATAATAAATAAACATAAAAAAAAAAAAAGAAAATAAAGCATGCCTTTCCTCTGTCGTCCCCCACAGCCCCCCCAACTTGCCTATGGTTTTGCAGCAGCTTGTGTGTCCCAGATTGAAATTCTCTTTTATTCTTGAGTAAACCCATCTTTTGCTGGTAAAATAACCTGCAGTGTTTATTTTTAAGGTTAACAGTCTTAAGATGCATCTTCTGTACTTTTAAACTATACTCAGGATTGTTTTTCTTTAAAGCACTTAAATAATTACATAAGTAACGTTCATTGGAGAAAATTCAGACAAATCAACAAAATTCAGTCATAATGTCACTCCCCACTTGAAGAAAACAATGGTTAAATTTCTGGACATTTTAGACTTTATAGTTCTCTCTCCAACTATCAATTCAGAAACAAAGCAGGATCATATTATAAAAACTTTTCTGTGTCCTCTTCTCAATTAATGTATCATCAACATATTCCCACATCAATAAATATACATATTTGTTATCATTATAAATGAAAAAACTGTTTTAACTTCAGTTGTCCATAATTTACTCAACTAATTGCCAGGTGTATGACATGTTGGTTGCTTATAGTTTTTTCTTTTTTAAGCAGTCTGATACACATCTTTCGTCCAACTTCATTATTTATTATGCAGTAATTTGCTTAGGCTGAATTTCTATACATGAAATTTTGGGGTCCAAAGATTGTATATTATTAAAGCCTTTGCTAAATTGCTCTCAAAAATAACAGTTTGTATTCTGTATGTATATTCCGCATATTTATTTTACCATTTGCCAATTTGGTGGATAATTACTGTATTTTGTTGGCTTGGGTTTGTACTGTTTATACTGTGAAGAACATATTTTCATATACTCACTGGAAATTCTATAATTAGTCTATTCATGTTCTTTACCTATATTTTCATTAGGTGGCTATCTACAGTATTATTTATTTCTAAGAGTTTTAAAAGCATAATTAAGCACATTGGCTATTTGTACAGCATATCTTTTGTAGGCTTTTTCCAATTTGCCTTCTGATGTTTCTCTCCGTGAACTTCATGCACACAGGCTGGTCTTGTATGTGTTAAGTACAGTTTAGGAATTCAGACCCTCTGTCTTCTTTTCTATAGGTTCTATGTTTTTATCAGAATTTAGAAGTAGTTCCCTACAAAACTATGGGAATATTCATCTATATTTCTTTCTACTCATTATAGAATTTCAATACTTATGATGAAAAATGTAACCAACCTAAGAAAAAAGAATCAAGGTTGACCAAAACTGGTTCCCTATTTATTATAAATTCTGTCCATGCATCCTTCACTGAGTCAGCCATTCAATCAGCATGTGGTGTCTGCTTTAATCCAAAAGAAAGGTATGTTTTCTTTCAAGTACACTGCAGATCCTTTTTTTTTTTTTTGAGGGCAGATGGCTCCAACCGGATCCTTTCTCCCCTTGTTCAAGAACTCAGGATCTCAGCCTCCTGATTTGAAGCTACTTCCTAGTGTAATTGGGGAAACCCAAGTTTGGATGCTCCTGAATTCTTCCCTCTTTTCTTCTCTGCCTCATCATTGGGCTACTCAGGAGTAGGTTTTGACACATCTGCCCTTCCTTCCTGCCCTTTTATGTGAGTTAAACTGCTTACCACTGTGGAGAAACAGCCAAGCAATTCCACAGACAGTAGACAAAGAGAAGCTATGAAGTCCTCAAAGCAGTGGACCCTGACCTAAGTTTCTAGCTTCCCACTGTGACCCAAACTCTTGTTTGTACCTCTACTACCCACTGTGCCCCAAACCATTTTGATTCTGCTTTTAGGGGACACCAAGACAGAAATGTCACCTTGGATTGGGTGACATTCAGTGTACTTGACCTTTCCAACAAGGAGATCTGCTGAGTATTTTCGCAAATTCTACCTCTTATGTAGGAACTCAGTTCCAATTATTCATTCAACAAATAATTATTGATCCACTGTAATGTGTCTGGAACTGATCTAACTGTTGGAAATAGAAAAAAAGCCAAAGTTCCTGAATTTGTGGAGCTTGCACACTATCAAATGTATTTCTTTCTCTATTCTCTGTATTGAGGATAATGACTTATGCACCTGTCCTCCTGCTATTCCATCCACTTCATCACTGGATTATACTTTTCCTGAGGTCAGGCCTCCAGGTCTTATTGACTCTGGTTTCCCCATAGCACCTGGCACTCATCAGAGATTCAATGGTTCTACTGTATATAAATCATAGAATAATGCTGCCTTTCCTATGGATGCTGTTTCTGTTCTCATCCCAACTGTAGGAATTAGAAAAGTCCCAAGGTCCATCTTGAGGGAGAGGGATGCATAACAATAACTTGACATTTTTATTCTACAGAAACACCTTAAAGTGGTGCTTCTCAATTTTGGTACTACTGACACCATGGGCCAGATTATTCTTACTGTTGCAGAACTGTCCTATGAGTTGTAGGGCATTTAATAACATTCTCAGCCTCTGTCCACCAGCTGCCAGCAGCATCTGCCTCCCTGTTTGTGGTAACCACAACTAGGGGGCAAATTTGCTTTACTTGAGAACCACTGCCTTAAAGAGTTGTGGTAGATTAGACATGGCCATGAATCTTTGACTCTCTACTTTTTGAGATATTAGAGGGTTTGTGTTCCCTCAAATCTGGGTGGATTCTGTGATCAGTTTAACTGAAATTATACTCCAGAAGTGATGTCATGCCAACTTCTGAACCAAGGCCTAAGGGAACAGTTTGATCTTGGAGTTTTGGTCACCATGTAAGAAATCTGTTTGCCCAGAGGCTGCCATGCTATGAAAACCCAAGGCATATGGAGAGGTGGAGAGGCTCTCGAAGGTTGTGTGTGTGCATGTGTGTGTGTGTGTGTGTGTGTGTGTGTGTGTATCTGTGTGTGTATGTGAGAGAGAGAGAGAGCAGGAGAGAGAAATTTGGATAGAGAGAGAGAAGGAGAGAGAGAGAGGGAGAGGGAGAGGGAGGGGAGAGATTGGGATACAGACAAAGAGATTCAGAGAGAGAGACAGAGAGAGAGACTGAGACACATACTCACACCGAGAACCATCAGGTGCTGCCTTGGAAGTGGACCTTCCAGTCCTAGCTGCTCCAGACCAAGTGGGTCAGAGATGAACTGCTAAATGAGCCCTTCCTGAATTCCCAACCCACAAAATGATGAGCAAAATAAAATGATTGTTTTAAGTCCTTAAGTTTTGGGATAGTTTGAACACAGTGATAGATAACTGGAACAAAATTCTGGTTTTTGAGGGGAAAGCAATTCAACAATTGATTGCTTACCATTCATACATCACTGAGTTAGGTCAGGAGCAGAGTTTCTATAAGTCAAGTGCAGAGGAACATTAGGGGTCTGTTGTGACACTACCATTACCTCCATTTCTACCAGGGATTCCTTGTGATATTCTGTTACTTATCTTCCTCCTATTGGGTTGACAGTATGAAATGAAGAATTGTTCACATGCTTTCTTCTTCCTATTAGTATTATTTAATTTTTAAAGTCAAAAGTACTTTATCATGGGCTAATTCATTTAAAAGCCTTCTAAAATATGCAAATGTACCTTTCTCAATTAGCATTTGATAATAATAGAATAAATTAGAAGAGAACTTTTATTTTATTCTATCCTCATTTCATACAGATGTAGTTAGAGAAAAAGGAATATTTGTTAAGGGAATTATTTTGTTCTAAGTCACTAAGTGAATATAATTAGGGAAAAATGAAATGTACCAAATGACAGTAATTATGAAATTGTTTTCCAAATGCAACTTAAAAAATTTTTCCTCCTAACTTGAGTAATTGTATTGTGAAACTACATCACATTATGCTTTAGGTACCAGTGATGACGTAGCAAAATAATGGCTATGTGCATCAAGATGCAAGTCCATTTAGGACTGCCTTGGAAGCGTATTAAGTAAAGGAAAATTTCTTGGCTGTGGGAGTTCAGACACCTCTGAGTCTCAGTTCCTTTGCCTGGAGAGCAGCATACACAGTCCCTGATTCATGTAACTGTAAACTTTTAGGTTGAGATATTCCTAATTTTCAGCAAATATAATCTACATTGAAACTGGCTCCAGTTATAATGACAATAAATAGATGAGATAGAGTTTCTTACTAGGAAAAAACTTCTAGGGCACCTTGATGGCTCAGTCAGTTGAGCGACTGACTCTTGATTTTGGCTCCCATGATCTCATGGTTCATGAGTTCAAGCCCTGCAGAGCCGATAGAACAGATGGAGCCTGCTTGGGGTTCTCAATCCTTCTCTCTCTCTCTGCCCCTCCCCCACTCATGATCTCTCTCTCTCTCTCTCTCTCTCTCTCTCTCTCTTTCTCTCTCTCAAAATAAATCTAAACAATTATCTCACAATTTGCTTATTTAATATATGGTAGTAGTCTGTCCCCATTTATCCATTTAATCCTTACCATCCGACATTGTTGTTTTCATCATTTCTACTTTATAAATGGAGAAAGAGGCTCTGACCAGTGAGGTAAAGATATGTCCCAAGGTCCACAGTTCAAGTGGAAATCCACACTTTGGATCCTGGTTCTCAGGCTCTGGACTCATCTCTCAAGGGCACTGCAGGACGGTTAGCTGCTGTTCGATCAGCATGTGTCACACAGGATGGAAGTGCTGCTCACGAGGCATGCCAGGTGGGGGCCCAGCACTATCAGTAGTAGGGCTCTTGGAATCCAGTGTGAGCAGGTAGGTTAAGAAGGGTCAAGTTTGTTACTTTGGATGTTCCTCCTGGTAAAGACTTCACAGCTGCTGGACTAAATGTGAACTCCTTAAACACAGGCTGGTTAACTTGCTTGGAGTCCTGGCCCTCATGGTGCCTCTGGGCTGAGAGTCTTGCCCACAATTGGTGGGTTGAACTAGTAGGAAGTCCAGAGTGTGATTTCCTGGCTACATATTAAAAATCTCCTGGGAACTTTGGGAAATCTGAGAATCCTGAACTTTTCTGATTCAGTTGCTCTGTGTTGGTGGATCAGACATTGGTGATTTTAAAATACCTGTTTTCAGAAGGAAAACCATTGCTTGAGATGAGGAATTTTCTTTCCTTCTTCCAATGGATATACTCAGTTTATTGTCAGCTGTCTTCTCCACCCTATGCCACATTTGTGTAATAATTACTTCTCAACAATTATTTGTCCTACACTTACTTATCATGTGATACCATGATGTTTTGGTGATTTTCCTTCCTGTATTTTTTTAAGTTTTTTTTTAAGTTCATTTATTTTATTTTTGAGAGAGAGAGATAAAGAGGGAGCAGGGAAAGGGTAGAGAAAGAGGGAGAATGAGAATCCCAAGCAGGCTCCATGCTGTCACCACAGAGCTCGCGAACTGTGCAAGATCATGACCTGAGCCAAAACCGAGAGTTGGATACTTAACCAACTGAGCCACCCAGGCACCCCCATCCTACTTTTCAATCATATTCATGACACTATCATCTTCAGTGATAAAGTCACTGTGAGATTTAACCCTGTCAGGGCCGTAGGAGAACTTGAATCTAAGTTTGCTGGTGCTGGACATTTGCACCTGCCCGGTGAGCTGCAGAAGGAAGGAAGTCAGCCAGTGGCCTGGGGCTGTCGCACATGTTTCCTGGTGTGAATGCTGTGGTCATGCATTTCCAACATTTGCTCTCAGATGACCTTGAGTGTCTTACTGCTCTTTTTAACTTGGAATGAGTCCTAGAAAAAATGCCATCCTACAAGGCTCCTCCTGTCCTCTCCACATTCTGCACCTTTTCTTTAATTTGCAGGATAGGGTAGGTGGGAGCTGACAGTGCCCCAGCTCTGGGCCTTGAGACCTACAAGGTGCTCTTGGCAATGAGGGGGGAGGGAGCGGTGTGGCCTCTGAGCTCTTTCCTGATGGTTTGCCCTTTCCTCACCTTACAGGGTCCTCCCAGCGCTTAATGGCCTAAGTGTCCCTGTTGTCTAGTCACATGCTGGTCTCATGTTTCCACGGGCTGCTTTTGATACAGCCTTAGACTCTTAAGAAAATAGTACATCTGATCAAACTGGCCTGCCTAGCCAGTCTGCACAAAGGCAAGCAAAACAGAGGTGGTTTGCCTTTTCTGTCCCTGGATCTTTTGCCATCTGGTGGAGTCCATGGACCCCTTATTAGATCAAGGTTTCTAAATACATAAATGCTATGTTTATAAAGGAAACAAATTTTGTAAAAATGCAGTCATCCACTTTTAAAGCATAAATTTGTGATATACGAACATTGGTGCTTTATTAATGAATGAAATGACATCTGAGGCCATCAGTGACTAAGATAATTGCATCTGCAACAATTGCAACAATTGTATGTGAAACGAAACAGTGCTAGTGCCCAAGACCCAGATGGTGTTCACCTGGATGGGCTGCCTGCACTAATAACCGAAGGAAATGCTAAAGTTTCATTAGTGGTGAGTGCAATAAAGACATAATTTTTTCCCTTCTGAAGGCCCCGATATGTCCTCTCTGCAGTCGGCTTACATACTTACAAGATGGAGTTTGGTAGAGTGTTAATAGGCATTAGGATTTAAAACAGCTCGGTGGTTAGAGACACTTGGAACATGGTCTGTTGAACACAGTAAAACAAGTTCCTTTATTGCAGAGTTTTTAAGATCCTTTAGATCCATTCAAAGTCTCCAGGGGGCTGTTTCCAAACCATTGCACCAAGTAACTCTTTAGAGGAGGACATTCTGAGGCCAGAATGCACTTAAGGAAGTACTCTTGGGAGCGAGGGAGCAGGTCGGGTTCCCACCACAGTGCACTTGAGCCCCTGTTAAGGACTCTGCAGGAATGGCGTCCTCCTAGCCGAGGGGAGACTGCCTGGAATGCCAGCAATCCTGCATTTCCAAGGATGCGGTGCTCTGCCCACTTCTGGTGACTGGGGAGCTCGGATCCATCAACTGTGCCCCTCAGGAGTGACTTCAGATGCTGGAGGAGAGAGGGCTAAGCTGCCCATGGACGCCTTGCCTGCGTCCAGTCTGTATTTCAGGCTTTGTTCCCACTTCATGTCCTTGAACACTTCCCTCAGGGACTTCAGGGAAATGAAGGACACATCCTTCTCATAAGGAGTGTGCATGTTCTTTATCTCGCTTCTTTCTCAAACAGAAACGTATTGTTTTACTTACACGAGGGCCACGCGGATAAATAATAAATGCTACTCACCATTAGCCAGTTGGTGTGGTAAGAGGATGATTCCTGCCCAGTGCCATGGAGATTCTGCTACAGATTCTGAATACTGGTCTCCACTGAGGAGAAAGCAGGTGATGGCTGACTTCTGTGGGTCTGGACCTGGTTGGCTGGTGCGGGCCATGTGGCTCTGCGATTGGTGGCTGCCATAGGAATCTGGGAGGTTTAGGTGACAGCTTTCACTATTCCTTGTCTCCCATAGGTGGGGAGGGATGGGATGGAGTGAGGAGACTGGGCTGGGCATTTTGGAGAACGTGGAGTTTGGGAACATCAATGTCCAGACTCAGCCTGCCTCCTTGAGGAGACCAGCTGCTCGCTCTTTCTAGACCATGCCATCTTCCTTTTGGATGACCAAAGAAACCATTCAAGAGTGAAATGAAGTGCTTCTTCTCTCCCTTCAGGACCTCAGCTCACTATCTTGAAATGGGAGGGTGATAACGGACCAATCACACATTAAATGAATAAATCAGACCTTCACTGACCACCAGCGATTTCATGCCATAATTGATAATAAATCACTGCTCTTGAAAATGCTCCTGCAATAACATCAGTGATACTATTGTTTTCTGGAGATTATGTTTTTATTTCAGATAATGCAGTCTCTTTTCAAACCTCAAGGCCACCCTGCCAACTCAGTACTTTTATATACTCTGAGATTTTTCAATCTCCACTTACTGGTTTTTGCTTGTTTGATGTTTGAAAAATTTGAAACTGAAGCAACATGTCCACTACTCAAAAAATAGTTTCTTATCATTGGTATGTGCCATATATATAAGCTAGGAAAGTTGGCATGTGTTTTATATCTAAATGTTAGCTATTATAGATGTAGTTTCTTACATATGCATCAGATAAGTGATTTGAAGCTTTTTTATTATATAGCTTTGGTTCAGAGAGCTCTTATTTTCTCCAAAAAAGACTAGTTCTTTAAAATCGTTTATTACGAGCATTCATTTATGGAATGTGTACTCCAAGCCAGGCACTGTTTTAGGCATTTGAATACAGAGAGATGCTTAATGCAGGCCTGCTTTTGAGAACAGAACAGTAGAATAATTTGTGTTATCTAAGAAATAGTTTAATCCAGGTGTCTAGGAAGAAAAGAAGATTAAAAGACAAGATTAAATCATCTAGTTACTCTCCAAAGAGATGATCTGGGAAAAGAGACATTAAATTCTTAGAAATTATTGTATAATCTTATTCTGTAAAGCTAACGTAGTATTTATTGCCCATACTTGAACCTGTGCCCATTATGTAATGTGTTTAAGAATATTAAATGTGCACATAAATACAGTAGAATCAAGGCCAAACATCTTCATTAATGCCATGGCTAAGAATTTGCACATGACTGTGGACTTCTATGTATGTGTTTGTGCGTGCATCTGTGTGTGTTAGTGTGTGTATGTGTTTGTGTGTATATGTGTGTTGTGTGTGTGTTTATTGGGATAGCTGTACATAAGTTTCAATAAATCTGAATTTAAGATTGAGGCTTTTATCCCAGAAATATATTACAAAGACTGGAGAAAGAGCAAGTTGATAATTTAATGAAAAATTTGGAAGACCCAATGAAACTAAGTCTATGCTCTGTGCTGCCAGAGGTTTTTCTAAAGTCTTCAGAGCTTATTTGAGCTTCAGGTATTTAAAAGTCAACTCTGTTTTGATTTAAAGGTTTAAACAGCTTACCATTTTCTAACAGAGATTTAAAGAATTTGAGGAAGGGCAGGCCAGTTAATCCTAGATGTGAATTTGGTTGAAATACTGATTCAGGGTTTAAAAAATCATAATAGTTGGCAGAAATTGGGAAGCATTCCATTCACATGACCTACCTTTGATGTTTAAATTAATCTTCAAATGCTTTTTGGAGATCAAAGACAAAGGTTGACGACTCATTTACCTCGGCACCTCTGATGACTAAAATCAAGACACGCACACAGCTTTGTGGTCGCATCCGCAGCTCCCAGCTTACACAGCCCCTGGACTGTCACTCCCCAAGTGAGTCAGTGTAGGGCGGTGACACCCCAGACAGCCTCTCTGCTTCAGCGGTGCCCCGGGATGGGAGACAAAGCTCTGGTGAATGGGATAACATACAGCGAGAAATTGTGAATCTGGACAGTGACTAAGAAATGCTCAAAGCCAACCCTGAAGTAACTCTCGGTTTCTTGGTACAGTTAGGATGGCGTCTGAAATAGCACTCTTGGTGTTTAGAACTTAAACTCCAGACAAGAAAGGGAGGGCATCCTGGAGGCTCCTCATGTAGTGGGGAGAACTCTGTGCAGAGAGGTCTGGAAAGCGGGTCCATCCCAGTGAAGACCTTCACAGGACGGTTATAAGAGGCAGGAGATGGGAAAGGACAGGGGCTCTCGGGGATCATGGCTTTAGCTTCCCTCTTACCCTTCCAACAGCCCCCTTGGGGATACTGGCTGTGGCTTCACCACTGCTGATCGGAGTGTTCTTGAACAAGTCACTGCCCTTTACAGCCTCGGAGTCATCTGCTCTGCAGTGGCGATAACCCCGGGTGCTTCGTGCCCTTTAGTGTCCCTGTAGAATCATAGTAAACCACGTGGAGTAAGTCGCATACTTTTAATGACCATGAAACATATTTTAGGACTGTGTGCGTGTGAAAGATTTTCCAGCCCCCTATATCTGCTTATTTTTACCTTGATTCTCTGCTATTTACTGTACCTCCTCCTTTTTATGTCATTTTATTTTTTTAAAGATTGTATACATTTAAGGTATGCAACGTGATGATTTGACATACATATGCATAATGAAGCACGTGGTGTTATATGGAAACTAATTTGACAATAAACTATTATAAAAAAAAAAAGAAAAGAAAAGGTTCCTACAGACAAGCTGCTTACCGTATCTTTTCACATAGCTACCATTGTGTGTGTGTGTGTGTGTGTGTGTGTGGTTGTGGTAAGAACAGCTGAAATGTACTCTTTTAGCAAATTTCCAGTATACATATTAACTGTGTTATTATTACTAATTGTAAGTATATTATTAACTAACTATAATCATCATGCTGGACATTAGATCTCTAGACTTTCTAGACTTATTCATCCTCTATAACTGTAACTTTTTACACTTGGGCCAATATCTTCCCATTTACCCAACTTCCCACTCTCGGTAACTCTATTTTACAGTCTCCTTCTATGCATCTACCTTCTTAAGATTATGCATACAAGTGAGATTGTGCAGGGTTTTTTTCTTTCTGTGCCTGGCTTATTTCACTTAGCAAATGACCTCCAAGTTCATCCATGTTGTCGCAAATGGCAGAATCTTTTTTTTTTTTAATTTTTAACATTTATTTATTTTTGAAAGACAGAGAAAGATCAGAGGAGAGGCAGAGACAGAGGGAGACACCGAATCCCAAGCAGGCTCCAGGCTCTGAGCTGTCAGCACAGAGCCCGACATGGGGCTTGAACTCAACGAACCGCGAGATCATAACCTGAGCCGAGGTTGGCCATTTAACCAACTGAGTCACCCAGGTTCCCCCAGAATCTTCTTTTTAAGACTGAAAAATATTCCATTCAAGGTGCCTGGGTGGCTCAGTTGGTTGAGCGTCCGGCTTCGGCTCAGGTCATGATCTCACGGTTCATGGGTTCAAGCCCCACATTGGGCTCTGTGCTGACAGCTCAGAGCCTGGAGCTGCTTTGGATTCTGTGTCTCCCTCTCTCTCTGACCCTCCCCTGCTCGCGCTATCTCTCTCTCTCTCAAAAATAAATAAAAAACATTAAAAATTTTAAAAAATATTCCATTGTAAGTATCTACCACGTTTTCTTCATCTGTTCATTGACAGATACTTAGGTTCTTTACATAACTTGGCTACTGTGAATAATGCTAAAGTGAACATGAGAACACAGATTATTTCTTCTAGGCACTAATATTGTATGGCTATTTACCCAACAGAGAGATTTCTGGCTCATAAGGAATTTTTATGTTTAATTTTTTGAGGAAGTTTCATACTGTTTCTACCATGGCTCTACCAATTTATATTCCCATCAACATAGTACAAGGGTTTCTTTCATCCACATCTTTGGCAACACTGATGTTTCATTTCTTTGATAATAGACAACCTAACAGATGGGAGGCGATATTTCATTGTGGTTTGGATTTGCATTTCCCTGATGAGCAGCGATGATGAGCACCTTTTCATATATGTGTTGGCCATTTGTACGTCTCCTTTGGGAAAATGCCTATTAAAGTTCTTTGCCCTCTTATTAATCTATTTTTCTGTTGTTAAATGGTTGTATGAGTTTGTTATATATTTTGGATATTAATCCCTTCTCAGATATATGATCTGTAAGTATTTTTTCCCAATCCAAAAGTTGTTTATTCAATTTGTTTCCTTGACCGTGTCGAAGCTTTTTAGTTTGAGGAGTCCCACTTGCTTATTTTTAAAATATGTATGCATGTATGTATGTATGTATTGGGAGAGAGAGAATGAGCACACATGCATTGCAGGGGCAGAGAGAGAGAGAGAGAGAGAGAGAGAGAGAGAGAGAGAATCCCAAGCAGGGCTCAGTCTCATGACTGTGAGATCATGACCTGACCTGAGATCAAGATCAGAGGGTTACCTGACTAAGTCATCCAGGCACCCCAACTCTTGCTTATTTTTGCTTTTGTGGTCTGAGTTTTGGGTGCTCTATACAAAAAAGTCATTGCCAAGGCCAAAGTCAAAAAGCTTTTTCCTTGTGTTTTCTTCTAGGAGTTAGGGTTTTTAGGTCTCATGTGTAAGTCTTGAATCCATTTTGAGTTTTATTTTTGTGTATGGTGTAAGATAAAGATCCAATTTTGTTCTTTTCCATATGAATATCCAGTTTTTCCAACACCAGCTATGAAAAAGATTATCTTTTCTCCACTGAGTATTTTTGGATCCTTTGTCAAATATTTGTTGACTGTATATGCAGGGGTTTATTTGGGGCTCTCTGTTACATTCCATCAGTCTGTGTGCCTGTTTTTATGTCAGTGCCACACTGCTCTGAGTCCTATAGCTTGAAAAATAACTTGAAATGAGGACTGTGATGCTTTCAACTCTGTTCTTCTTTTTCCAGATTGTTGTGACTGCTTGGGGTCTTTTGTAGTTCATAGGAATTTTATAATTATATTTTTTCTATTTCTGTGAAAAATGCCATTGGAATTTTTATAAGCATTGCACTGAATCTGTTAGTTTTGGGTAGTATGAATATTTTAACAATATTCTTTCAATCTGTGAACAAAGAATCTTTCCATTTCTTTATATTCTCCATTTCTTTCAGCAATGTCTTGTAGGTTTGAGAGTATAGATCATTCACCTCTTTGGTTCAATTTATTTCTAAGTATTTTATTCTTTTTGATGTGATTTGAAATGAGATCATTTTTTTTGATTTCGTTTTCAGACAAATGTTGCTCATGTAAAAAAAATGCAACAAGTTCTTGTATGTGGATTTTGTATCCTGCAACTTTATTGAATTTGTTTCTTCTAATACATTATGTGTGTGTGTGTGTGTGTGTGTGTGTGTGTGTGTGTGCATCATCCTTCTTACGACACTAAGTGTAGCCAGGAGAAAAGTAAGGGAGACTTTAGACAAAGTATAACTAAATTGGCCAAATAAAATTTACTTTTTTTTCCTCGTTTGTTTATTTTAAGCCCAAACAATCTTTGAATCGAAATATTTAAAGCAACCGCGTCTTCACTTTCCTGTTGCAGACCAAATAAAAAAGGTAGCAGGCCTTGATGAAACAGAGCACTCAAGATTAGTTTCTTCTTGTTTGCCAGGTGACTTGGGAATGCTGCTCACCCTGTGCAGTGCCCAGGCCTTTCCCATTACAAGGAGCAAAGTTGACCGATTTCACATGGTTTTAGTGAGAAAATGAGAAACAGCTCCATTTCCTAGTTCAAGTGAGGAGCCGTTGTAAACGCCTCGTGCTGATGACAAGTTTGATAATAAATACGTTGGAGACACCTTAGCAGGAAGTGGTTTTGCCGATGCCTTCATTCTCATTTCCTCTCCTAACCTGGACAGGTCCACAGGGAAGGACGCATGCCAGTCTCTGCGGAAGGGTGTACTGAGTTTGCTTTGTGCAGTTGGAAGGGCTGGCATTCTGCAACCATAGCAACCAGCAGCGTTGACCCCTGTGGAAGACCACACCCACAGGAAGCTGACTTGGACTGACATCAGTGTTGGTCATCAGCTGTATTCTCCCAGGATTTCTGGACAGAGTTGTGTACAGGTGCATGGATTTTGGAAGCTGACAGGAGGGGGTGATGTTAAATATTTAACAACTATTAAGGCATGAGCATGGGCACAGCCAGTCAGAAGGTAGAGATGGAGCAGGGGCCAAGTCATCGGTGGGAAGGTGGGAGGGTCCTCGAGAGTTGCCAGGGTAGCCAGAGCAATGGGAAGAGAGCATTGGGGAGAGCTGAGGAGGTGGCTATTTACCGACCGGTACAACACTGTTTCCGTATTTCACTAACCATTGCAGCTCTGTCACTACGGGCTGTGTGGCCTGCAGAAAGACTTGCTTTGGATCTTTGCTAAAGTGTTGGCCTTAGACAAATTGTTTTACCTCTCTATTCCAGTTCTTTCATGTGGAAAGCAGGGATGTTAGTAATACTTTGTGAAGTTGCCCTGAAGGTTAAATGAGATAATGAGTGAAAAATGCTAGCTTAGTGCCTGGCTGGCAGAAAGTGCTCAGTAATTGGCAGCTGGCATAGTGTTATGGTTATGTGCTTTCTGCCTGTTGTGATTAGTATTTAAATGGAAACAGCTTGGTGTGTATTGAGCCCTTTTCTGGAAGAGATTAGACATTGCCGTTTAGATTTTATTTGTGCGTAGATTTCTGCTTAAATTTTATGATAATCTTAAAAACACTGATAGGAGAAAATGCAAAAATGATGCTTTAATTTGCTGTGTTATTACTACCATAACTAAATAATAACAGGCTCCCAGAGTAAGAGTTTCTGAGATGTAGAACATTATGTGGTGAAAAACTATTTCTTCATTTTTTCGAGGTATTGGGGAACCTCCTCTGAAACACAGCCATGTATAGAGTTTTTTTTTTTATCCTGCCATTGGACAAGGGAAAGGATAAATGAAATGAACTCAGATAGGAATGACTTTTATTTAAGATTTCCTTAATCTTAACAAAATGCCTTGGAACGTTCAGGATGAGCATATTGGTTACAGAAATGTTATGCAATAATACGCGAATAAATTATTTTGAATGTACAAAGGTGCTTACAAACTAAAAGAAAATTTTGAAGCATATCAAGTTTTCTTTTTTTTTGTTTTATAAAATTTACCGTTCACATATTTACTTAAATTACTGTAGGCATGTGTGAATGTGTGCGTGTGTATTGAAGTATATATTCTCTTTTAATAAACAGCTTTTTTGAGCTATAATTCACATGCCCTGCAGTTCATCCACTTAAAGTATACAATTCAGTGGTTTTCAGTATATTTGCAGAGTGATGTAATAATGACATAATCAGCGTGTGAATATTTTCAATGCCCCAAAGAGAGAGTATTTAATTTCTATGTATTTGTCAATTTCCCCAAAATCTTTTATTCATTTGTAATGACTTTCCATTGTGATCAGAGGACACCCTTAAATTTTGGGGGGTTTGTTTCATGGCCTCATATGTGGTCTATCCTGGAGTGCACTTGAGGAGAAGGTGCATCTGTGGTGGCTGCGTTGCAGTGCTGTATAGACGTGTTACGTCTGGTTGGTTTATGGTGTTGTTCAAATCTTTGGTTTCCTTGTCCATCATCTGTCTAGTTATTCTACCTACTGTCCATTGCTCTATCTAATATTGGGGCACTGATGTCTCCAATGGGTACTGTGAATTGTCTATTTCTCCCTTCAGTCATGTCTATTTCATTTCATATATTTTGGCTCCCTGTCCGATATCCTGGGTCACAGACTGGAAGCTGGGGAGAGGGAGCCCTGTGGTCTTGGCAGCTCTCTTTAAGAGAAAGGTTTCCGTCTGTGGGGCAGATGTGGAATTACTCACCCCCTTCTTTGTGATGGAGACCCTCCCACTCAGTTAATTCTGATCATTGATTATATATGTATTAATTTTTTGGTTGGGGGTGACATTGGTATAAATATTTCTGCTTTCTGTAGTGACACTGTTTCAAATGCATTTTACCCTAACCTAGCCTTTGGTTTTTAACTTTTAACTTCTCGTCTTCCAAAATGGCGTACATAGCATTATTATGTAATTACTCATATGGATCTGCATATAAACTGTATGGGTAAGGATATATGGTTCTGGAGAACATTTCATTTTTTTATTTTTATTTTTATTAAAATTTTTTTAATGTTTTTTATTTATTTTTGAGAGACAGAGAGAGACAGCTCAAACAGGGGAGGGTCAGAGAGAGAGGGAGACACAGAATCTGAAGCAGGCTCCAGGCTCTGAGCTAGCTGTCAGCACAGAGCCCGACGTGGGGCTTGAACCCATAAACCAGGAGATCATGACCAGAGCCGAAGCCGGACGCTTAACTGACTGAGCCACCCGGGGGAACATTTTATACACAATTGGTTTCACAATCCTGATCCGATCTTTTAAGTTTTGAGCACGCAGCTCATCTCCCCGGGCACGGATGCCAACCGCTGCTCGGGTTTGCAGGCCATCGCTGTTACCTGTGATTGTACTCAGACTGTTTTTGGATCTCACTTTCTGGCAGTTGTTCACTGTTTCAAGAATGCTTCCTAAACAAATCTTGTCTGCCGTCCCCCTGACCCCCAGTTTTTGTGTCTGTGTCAAATTCTTTGTGGATGTATAATAATGACTCTATCGCTCGTTAGAAACAGAATGATCTCTGTAAAGTGTGGCTTCTATCAATGCACAGTGTTGCTTCAGATTACACTCTGAATAATTAGCCCTTGGCTTTACATAATCCAAGTAACTGCAAATATTCTTTCCCTGGCCTGTGCGTTATTGTCTGTGTTTAGGTAGGACCTTGCTCTGTTTTTCCTTTGCTTTGTTTTTCAATCAGATCACAACTGGGTTTTAAATGTAAGTTGATTTTGGGGTGCCAGGGTGGCTCAGTTGGTTGAGTGTCCAACTTTGGTTCAGGCCATGATCTCACGGTTGGTGAGTTCAAGCCCTACATTGGAAGCCTGCTTCAGATCTTCTGTCCCTCTCTCTCTCTGCCCTTCCCCCACTCATGCTTTCTTTTTCAAAAATAAACAAACTTTTAAAAAATAAATAAAATAAAATGTAAGTTGCTGCAGACCTTTCTTAAATAGGACCTCTTATATTTTTTAATTTTTAAAGTTTACTTATTTATTTTGAGAGAAACAGAGACAGCATAAATGGGGGAGGGGCATAGAGAAAGGGAGAGAGGGTACATTTTCTGACCTAAAGTATACACACACTATCAAGGAACATTTCTCTCTGCTTATGATAGATTTTTATTTTATACAAAGTTAATGTGTGCAACTTTTAATACCTTAATACCATGTAATATTTGGCCCTTCCTATCTTATTTCTTTTTTTTAAGTTTATTTATTTATTTTGAGAGAGAGAGAGACAGAGAGAGAGAGAGCGTATGCATGCAAGTGGGAGCTGGGCAGAGACAGAGAGGGAGAGAGAGAATCCCAAACAGGGTCCATGCTGTCAGTGCAGAGCCCATTGAAGGGCTCAGATTCATAAACGATGAGATCTTGACCTGAGCTAAAATCAAGAGTTGGACACTTAACTAACTGAGCCACCCAGATCCCCCTTCATATCTTATTTCTACTTGTGGAGAGATATTATTTAGGAATGAAGTTTCTCGTTTATTGACTCACCTACACCTATTCAAACCCATAATTTCTCCTGGTGATTATAGAGACTTGATACCAAGAATGGGAGAGCTATTTTGAAAGTATCTTAAAATTTATAAATTTCTTTTTGCTTACTTAAGAATACCCCCTCCCCTCTGGATTCTTTCCTCTGCTTTGTATGCAACCCTCACTCTACATTTAGAGGCAAGTAAAAGAAACTCTTCACCAGCACTAACGAGTCGATCAGCCTCACACATCCTCGGCTTGAGACCAGAGGTAAGAGCATGGGACAAAATACTGAGATGAACAGGCCTTATTTGTGAAGGAGCTACGGAAGCCAGGGGCATGCATAAGATATTCTCTCTCGCTCTCTCTCTCTCTCTCTCTCTCTCTTAGCTCAAATGGATGTAACTTGGAGTTTGTTTGGTCTTGGAAGTTAAGTGGGCCAGACTATCAGAAAAAGCCATTGTAACAGAGTGCCTTGAGGAAGCTAGTGCTGGAAAGAAGAAATTTTTTAAGCATGGACACAAAATAAAGATATCTGGGAAACAGAAACCCTTCCAATATTTTCATTCATAAATACAGTAATTCCCTATCCTGTGCCAAATGCCTGGAAGTGCTGGTGTGAAGTGAGGACAAGACATCTGCCCACAGGGGCTGGGCATGTGCCATCTCAGGAGAAGGAGTCACACCAAGAATGGGGGAGAACTTGAGGGTGAAAACAAGTCTCCCCATCGCAGCAGGCACATGGGGAGCATGCAAGAAATTGGACACACAATGTCTCCAACCTCAGGCAGAGACGCTGAAAGAGTCTCGCTGCTGGGGTTTCTGCCCCACTGAGCACCTTGGAAGAAGGTGTGGATATGAAAAGAATGGCATCAGAAAGAATGGCAAAACTAGAACACAGAAGACGTTGTTTAATTAATGTAGCATGTGTGGGCAGTGTTCTGCCTGAGCTGAGAAAAGAATTCAAAATCCTTCTTATTGCAACTTTCTCAGAGACAGAATTTTTGAAGTCCTTGTAAATAAACAAACAGCTAACATGTAATGAGCACTTACTGTGTGCCAGGCACTATTCTAAGAGTTTTATATGCAAAAATTAATTTTCATTTCAGTTACTCAATATGCTATAACACAGCATAGAGTGAACTGTTCTTTCCCATGGTTTATTGATGAGATAATGGATTCTATAATCAAAGTCAATATGGCATACTGCCTCTGTGGTTTTCAGGGCTGGCTAGATACTTGGTAAGAGTGGTCAATAATACTGATCGTGAGGTAGGTTAATAAAGCGTTACATGTCAACACTGAAGGTAGAGGAGAAACCCGAAGATCCTGGAAGAGTGTGTTGCTAAAAACTGATCAATTTGGTATGATGACCTACTTGGAAGTGATCAATTCCTTAGCACAGGGCTCCTGGGATGTAAAAGGCACCCACCTCCTTGCTCAGAAATGCATGAGGGCCAACTTTAAAGGCTAATTGGAAACCCCATTGCTCATATTTGATTGACACAGCCATCGAGGGAGAAATGTAGCTCCTTCTTCCTTTGTAAAAGAACCTCTAAGGAGGCAACAATCAGACTCCCAAGAGGGTCGATCGTGTGGTCAATTAACAGATAACATCAGACTTAGAATATTGAGGCTTCCCTCCAACCCTCATCAATTTCACCCTAAATTCATTGAATACTATCATGTGTTGGTTTATTTTCTATAAGTCGGGTGTCTTTCCCTTTTCTTCCTTCTCCCCTTTTCTTCCTTCCCCCCACCTCCCTTTCCTCTTTCTTTTCTGTTTTCCTTGTTCTTTTATTGAAGGAACATTCATTGAGCATGTACTATGTTCCAGGCAATGTTAAGTGTTGGGTATTCAGTGATGAACAGCAATAAATATGGTCCCTGAACCCCATGAAGTTTATCATTTAGTGGGTGAGGCCACCAAATAGCCACATAAACACATAAGTGAAATCACAAGGTGAGAAGAGCCCCAGAGAGAGCATATGATCTTGTGAGACCACAGCAGGGCTTTCCAGCCTCGTCAGGAAGAGCAGGGCAGCATTGTCTGGTGAGACAACGATTAGGCCAAGGAACAGAGAATGGATTGGAACCAGACAGACAGGAGAAGAAGCCCAGGAGAGCAGCTCATGCAGCAGCCTGGCTGCCGAGTCTGTGAGAGCATCCAGACCGAGAGAGCTCCATGTGGGGTGGTGCAGAAAGCAAATGGAGCTGGAAGGAGGTGGGCAGGGGGCAAAGGCAGAGAATGGAGGGCATGCTGGGTCACATGCAAGGTTTGTCTTTGTCTGACGAGCCATGGATTATAGTCATGGTGGTGGTGCAGCCAGATTTGCATCTTGAAGAGAGCATTCCAGCTCCTGGAAAAGCAGACTTGGATGGAGAGCAGGGCTGGATTTGCGTGGACCCTTTATGGGTTATTGTGCGCGGGCATTTTGGGCCTGATGTTCCTCTGAGACATCCTTGGAGCATGGGTCAACTATAGGTCCGTTTGGGCCTCAAGCTCTCCTGTTACTATACATTGTCTTTTTATGAAAAGTGCCAAGAAATATAAGGGAGGTCAGACAAGCCTAGGTGTTATTGCTTAATGAGACTAAATATTACAGAAGCCTCACAAAGGCTGGTTATTGGCTTAACAAATTATTTATTTACAGGCAGCAAACTCATTATAATACTGAGGCTTTTCTCCAAGAATCCCTTAAAAACAAACAAACAAACAGACTTTTGATTCATGTTTGTAGAAACTTTAGTATCAAGGATATATAGACATCTTTTAAACTGATTATTCATGCAGTTTTATCTGATATTTTGGACTTGTGTTTATGATAAAGATAGGTCTAAGTTAAGTCTATAATGACTCCAACTATCTCCACTTAGGCCATTTAATAAAAATAAAATCACTTGATATGTATTCTCTTCTTTCTCAATTCTTAGCTCTTCTAGTTGTCCCTGTCTGTAATCAAAAGAACTTCCTTAGCAGAATTCAGCATCTCCAATATGTCATTTTTTTTTCTGTTTAATACTTGTGGGTTGACAAATCCCAGAGGGCCTACTAGGCTCTGAGGATGGCGTTGAGGCTGAAGAAGCAAATAGTACAGATGGTCTAGGGATTTGTGATGTGTGTATCATAGAGTTCCTCAGCAAAACTATCTGCACTTAAAAGTGGGCTAAAGATTGAAATAAGTCTCCAGATGCATGAGATACTGCCCTACAGTTGATCCTTGAGCAACACAGGTTTGAACTGCACAGGCCCACTTATATGGGGATTGTTTTCTGTAAATATGGCACAGTATCATGTGGTTTTCTCAACATTTCATTTCTTTAGCTTTATTGTAAGAATACAGCACAGAATACATATAGTGCACAAAATATGTGTTAACAGACCATATATGTTATTGGTAAGGCTTCTGGTAAGCTATTAGTACTTAAGTGTTTGGGGAGTCAAGAGTTAAATGAAAATTTTTGCACAGGGGTCAGCAGCCTTAACCATTACATCGTCCCAGGGTCAACTGTATATCATGGAGGATCTTGCTGAACCCCATTTAATCTACTAGTGTCCTTCAGGTAACAAATATCCTGCAATTGAGGACAATAATTTATGTCACAATAAATCAGAAATAAAATGTTTTTTTTAATTAAAAAAACCCCCCAAAACTTTAGGTATAGAAAACATCAAAAGTCAATGCTTCCTCAAAGGTCCATTAGATAGTTTTCAGAGCTTTCTTGGCTTTGCGTAAAGTACATAATATTTCCAAGGCCCTTCTGAGAGCACTTAGAGGGGTGAAGGTGATATGAAGCAGCAGATTTGGGACAGGAACTCTACAGCAACAGCATATGCTGTAGGTAGAGAAATCCTCACTATGATAGCATCCAACTACCCCAGCAACAACTGTGCTTCACCTACTGTAGTCACCCCCCCAAAATCCCACTTCAACCCTAACTTGAAGCCAAATTCACTGCCATTTTCTGCCTATGGATTATTAACAGGATATGAAAAGTAATGAAATTATGACTATTTAGGAAGGATGGCTGTTCTAGGTAGACAGAAAGTTTCATTCCTTCAATAAATGTAAATGCATATTAGCCAGGTATAATGGAAAGTACTCAGAAGAGAGCAGTGAACAAGGTATAATTCTTACTTTTAAGGAGTTTACAGTCTACTGGGAGAGGTTGACCATTAAAAACGCTATTACATACTATATACCCTATAGTGCTATCCTATTATATTCAAATGAAGAACACGTAAGAGGGGCACCTGCCAAGATAGACTTCCTTGGGGAAGTGGCTTCTACACTGATAAGAGTTCAGTCAGGACAGTAGGTAAGAGGCTGAGGAAGGGGGTATTTATACAGAGGCAATAGTATATACGAACACCTGTCATATTGTGCTATTTGGGAAGTGAAGAATGCTTACCACACCATACAGAATAAAAGACATACGGGAGAACCGCCAGTGGCACAGGAACTTAAATATTCCCAGGCTTAATCATGGCTGGCTTTTGCTCTTGAGAGAGATGAGATGAAGCAGGCAAGGCCTTGGGCTTTCAGCAGATTAGGGTGATAACAGTGTCTGACACCTCCCAGGGAAGCCACTTGGGTTTCCTAAGGCTGTGTCCCTCCCACAAACTGCAGTCTGTTATTTCTTTACACAAAAGCATAATATTAAAAAGAGCCAAGATGAGTAAAAGAGAGCAGCCCTCTGTCCTAGAGATCTTGTTATATAGGTGAGAATGTACTTTGATGTATTTTTTCCTCCTGAATTTTTTCTGTTGTTTTCAGTTGTGATTCCTTCAATTTCCTATACTTTCTGGAATTTATCAGAATTTTCTTTGCATTCATTATTTGGGTAATCCCTTTGTTGGTTTAAAGGAAAGAGAGCAGGAGCCTCACACAGAGACCCATGGCATGACCCTAGACCAGGACAGAATCCTGGCATCAACTCTTAGACTAGAAATCAGCCACTCACTTTGTCAACTGAGGACTCTGTGGATGAAGTGTAGGTCCTTCATTGTGGACCAATACTTGCTCCTGAGAGGCCTCAGAAAGAATTCTCCAGCTTTGCTTGCTGGTGGTCAGGCTAAGGCAGCAGGCTGAAAGGAGGGCTCAGGTGGAGCTGTCCATGGTAGTCACCCCATTGACTGCCCGGTCGCCTTTTTCCTGGGGCTTTTGTTGCTCAACCTAGCTGCAAGCCATTTTGCCTTCATTCTTGATCAGAACCCCTATCATACTGGTCAAGGAACTGATACTTTTGGTTACATTATAATCTTGACCTCTTCAGCTCCTTACTCAACTGACCACACTTTCTCCTGCTCTGCCTGAACCTATTGCCACATTGTTCTGCTCTGGTTTCTACTGAATGCCCTCAGATTTCTTTTCTAGTCAAAAAAGAACTCTGTTTTATTGTGAACAATGAACACGCTCTTGTGTTTTTTTTTAATTTAAATGAACATCTGAAAAAAAGCTTTTTGGCTATTTGATTCCTATGGGCTGAAAGGCAGCTCTCATCAAAATAATAGTGGAAACTGAGACAGGTCACCTTTATAAGCTGTTGTCTTCTAGTGGAATATTTGATTAAAAGTAAAAAAAAAAATACCATTTGCAGCCATTATATCTAGGGTTGTATTCCATATGTGAAAGAAAATGTCAGCTCAAGTCTTAAAAAATGTGAGGAATCTTGAATTGATTAATTTTTCTATTATTCTTCATGACAAATGACTTGTCTTTCAATTCCAGATGAAAATCAAAGGGTGTTCATCAGTTTCAGGTAAATGTTGACTCTTCTGTCTCGTAAAAAAGCACTTAGACTTGATGGATGGAATTAAAGGGTGAAATGGGGTCTCTTAGCAAAAACAAACATTCTTACAAGATTCCTGATTTTTCTGTCTTGCAAATTAGATAATTTAGAAGTATGCTGGTAGCAATTATTAGCCAAGTTTTAGCCTATCAGGATATTAAATGACTTGGTGGGTCTAAATTAAAAACCACCTCTAATGTAAAACTTACTGAATAAAATATGCTATAGATTTGAGCCTTGACATACATATGAAATAGCTGTGCCATATTTCAGATACTCAAGATGGCTTACTGGAGCCTAAACAGATATGACAATGCAAAGTCTGCAGAGCTTTTAACATTTTTTTTATTTATGTATTTTTAAACATTGCTTCCCTAATTACTTTTGATAAATCATAAAGAGTTAATATTTATTTTTGCCCTCTCTTTTATAATATTCTCCCTCTAGTTAAGCATGTATGTACTACCTTTCTGAATCCTTTTGTGCTTTTGCTCTGATTCCCTGTCTCTCATTGCATATGCCATGGAGATCCTGAGAAGATGGAAGTTTGAATGCATCCCAATACCCTCCTTTCCTAACTGTTCACTATTGCTCACTTTCCCCAAGCCAAATAGCAGTGAGCTTTACCAGAAGGAGTGGCCCAAAAGATATAAGTGAGGCTCAGGCTCTGCCACAGCCTGGACAGTCCCCTTATGGGGTCTGGGGGTTAAAAAGCAGAGATCACTGGAGTTGCGATTTGGTGGGATTATTAAGAATTCTTAGTTTTTGACAATCGGTGAAATTCTCAGAAGACAGCCAGAACTTTCCTATGTGCAAGAATCCCTCAGGAGACCTGCTGCACTTCTAGAAATAAAAATTGCTGAGTATGTGAGCTAAGCCTGTCCCATTCACCCCTCTCTAGACTGGAGACTAAGGAGAACAGGGAAGGGAGATGCTTTCTTCTGGTACCATGGACAAGGGACTACAGCTTACTTGCTGGAACACTGCCAGCTGACTGGGGAGGGCCTGTATTTCTGTGCACACATGCATGCCTTTGCACACCCACATGCACATACACACACCCACATGCACATGCATATGCTCTGTTATAGAAGTGATTGCTCTCACTTGAAGACTCTCAACAGCTTTATCTGAGCCCTAGTGAGTGGGTAGAAACAGACAAAATGACAAACAAGAAGAGAAAGGAAGAACAGATGACATGCAAAATTACAAAAATAATTAGAATGTATAAGATTTATTACATACAGCAATTAAGACTTTCAGAACTGAAAATATGACATTCTTCCTTTAACTGGTAAGGATGAAATTAGTGCTGGGAAGACTAAGGAAGAACTATCTCAAAACATAGAGGAAAAATATAAAGGGAGATGAAGGAGACAGATCCTGGCCATGTAATACACAAAAATCATCAGCCATGAGAGAACCTTGTGAAAGTGCCCTCAGTAAGCAAATAATGGAAGACGATTTCTCTGAGTCAAAGTGGGACTTAATTCTGCAGAGTTAAATGTGCTCCCGAGGTTCATCCAAGACTGATATAATGGACACATGTGGATATATTCTGTTAACATTCTGATGCTCAAGAATAAAGAGAAAAATCTTCACATTCTAAGAAAGAATGAACAGGTTACTTATGAAGGAAAAACAGAAGATTAGAAATGGCTCATTTTCAGCTTTGAATAATATGCATAGATTTCCAAGATAATATGCATAGATTTCCTAGAAAAAGCTCCTGTCCCAGGATCCCTAGATGCAGCAAAGATATCATCACCTGCCAGAGTAAGTGACATTTACACATATTTAGGATTCAGAGATGGTATCATCCATAAACCCCATCTGTAGAAAACACACAGAAATAGACTCTAACTAAACAATAAATGAACCACTCCAGACACCTTATGTGGGAGAGGATTAAAAGGAGGAGGAAGCAGAAGTTAGCAAGAATAATCCTGCAGTAGTTATTAAAAATCTACAAGCAAAAGAAATAAAGAGAGAGAGAGAGAGAGAGAGAGAGAGAGAGAGAGAGAGAGAGAGAGAGAGAAACCAAGAAACAGACTCTCAACTATAGAGAAAACACTGAGGGCTCCCAGAGGGTAAGAGACTGGGTTAAGCAGGTGATGGGGACTGGGGAGAGCACCTGTGAGAGCACCAGGTGTGGTATGGAAGTTCCGAATCACCATGTTGTACACCTGAAACTAATATAACACTGTGTGTTAACTAACTGGAATTTAAAATAAAATAAAATTGAAATTAAAAAGAAATAATTACAGTCAAGATTTTAAAAAAATCTAATAGTCCACAAGCAAAAGCATTAAAAGTATCAAATTACATCACCAGAACCTAGGAGTCAGTGTTGGGAGCAACAGTACAGAAAGGGAAAGAACAAGCGAAAATTCTCATTTAGGGGAGGAGGGAGCAAAAATATCCCAAGGATTTCCTGTGATACAGCCCCTGGGGAAGGGGAAGAAGAAGAAGAAGGAGGAGGAGGAGGAGGAGGA